>CM026425.1:15592707-15694636 GCA_014871385.1 Ceratodon purpureus
TTCAGGATCGTCTCTTCCGATCGAGTCTGTCAAGTCCACGCAGGGGATCGAGTTCTCGCTGTAGTCGCTGTCGTCCCAAATTAAGTTTTCATCATCTTCATCGACGAGGGGCTGCACAAGCTCTCGCGGTGGTCAGGTAATTTATATTCGAAATATCATAAGTACTGAATGTAGAAATTCGCGGCCTTAAAGCTCCAGTGAACCCATGGAAGATCCTCATTCAGAAAATGAAAGATTCGTCGTTACTATCCTCAGATTGTGCGTGCATGATCCCCTCCACGTGCAAACTCCCTCTTCGTCCGAGAGAAGAATCTCCCATGGTTAAGGGGAAAAAATGGAAAAAACTTCACTGACTTACGAGCTGAACTGTGCAACTCTACTCTGCCTTGTCACTATTTAAAATTGAAAATAAGTGGGGAATACCAGTCGGTGAGGTGGGATAACGAGGAGAGAGGTTCACTGTGGGGATGAAAAACAATAGGGTGAGAGAGGAGGTTAGCGTGGACGCGGGGAGAACAGGTGAAACATATAGGAGTAACTGCAGAGTAGGCTGCTCTCCAACTCGGAAGTGGAGGTGAGGCAAAAAAAGGTGGGGATTCTCTCTGATGAATAGGTGTTTCGATGGAGGAACAACACGCGGCCAAGACATTACTGTCCATCTTTTTCCAATCATCACGGGATTTCAAGCAGAAGATGTCCATTACTGAAATCAAAGACATCTGTGCAAAGCATTGAAGAACGAAGTCTCTACCAAACTTCAATGAAAGTTCACCAGTAAATGAGGGTTAGAAAATACTCTTACATCCCACGCATCGTCAATTGCAATATTACTGTGGTCCTTCCTCTCGAGGAGTAGTCTCTTCTTCTCTTTCGCTGCGTTACGGGCCTCCTTCATGCGCTTACTCTCTTCCTCGGCCTCGGCAGATTTCCAATACTTAACAAGGGCTGGAAAATACTTCTGGGGACACCACTTATGCTTCTCCCCGCGTCCTGTTTTAACCCAATGTTTACGCCATAAATACCGTGATGTACGTAAGGAGTTTTCTATAAACCACATGATATATCCCGCTCGCAAGGGTGGGTTGAATACAAATCTGCGATCGATGTCTTCTACTACCACTTTGATGTCAGAGTCCGGATGGTCTCTGAAATGTATAGTGGACATTTTCAGAAACCTTCGGGCAGATGCCCTGAATTGCCGGTGGACGAATGGTCGGACGTCCTTCGGAATTCCTCCCTCTGCAGTGCATTGGATCGTCATGGGCCACTGCTGAGATTTCTCTATAAAAGAAGCTTTCCGGGCTCGTTGAGCTCTTCTCTGAGCTGTCCTCTTGGATTCTTCGTACCGAATGCCCTGGTCCTCCTCTCTCGTCACGTCCACTGGATTGTGAGGTACGATGGGCAATGCTTCGAACACCACCTGCTGCTGGCTAACATTTGGGGAGGTCATGTCCGGAGGTGGGAAGTCGAATGGAGATAGCACTGAGGCACCACGCCATCCAGGCCAAGGGACGGTACTGCCTGGGAGATATGGGGCTTGCGGTATTGGCGGAAGGTCGGAGTGATTGCTGTTATGCATCCTGGAGTCGGATCCCTCAGTGCGAGCTGTGTGACCGCTACCCTGGCCCTTACTTCCACTAGCGGTGTCTTTGCTCGCACTCCCATCTCCGCCACGGGACCTCGGCAGCTGGCTGGAAATAGGAGAGCTTAGAGAATGTGATTGACTGGAGTTCTGCTGAATAGCGCGACTGTGACTTAGCGATAGTCGTCGGTAATTCTCCATGGCGCCCGTGGGAGCAAATTGGGACATGGAGTTGCGGACGTGAGGCACGGGAACTGAATTGTTCTGGAGTGATGGATGCTGACATCCTTGGTAAAGATATTGCAACTGCGAAGAAGAGTCAATCGAAGGAGGAACTGCCCCGGAGTACATCATCTGCGACGCCCACGGGTGCAAGTACGGAGGTCGTTGAGGGTAATTTGAGTTCACTGGCATCTGTCCCGAGGATGTACTCTTCAAGTTCAAGACCCCGATAACATTGTTTTAGAATCAGGTATATAAAAATGTAAATGCAGCTGCGACGTGCTTATCCACCACGGACTGAGAAAAATGAACTTAGGACGGATCTGATATACTAATGCGTAAGTGTGTTACCTGTGTCGGGATGTTCGATTGACCGGAGGAAGTGGACGTCATTTTCTGGGAAAGATGTGGAGGTCCGAAATGTTGAGCTCCACCAGAGGATGATAACACCGGGATAAAATTCTGTTAGCCATAACAAACCCCACTGTACAAGGTTAATTCAATGACACGTGAAATAGAAAGTGGAAACGAAAAATGAGGAATTCCACAACAGAAAAGTATAGAACATATACAACGTGACAATGAGCCAATATCGGTGGAAGTGTCACACTATGCAGTGCGACATATGATTATCGAAATACAATGGGCATAACCCGGTACAGGGAGGAGGACAGGATCAAACTCCGAAATCCACTAAGATGATTACGACAATGACGTTAGCCGCAGCCGCTCTTGCCTCTCATTCTACAGAATGTGTATCTATTCCTCATCGTCAGTGCCGCTTGTGGACCTCTCTTCGTCCCAGTCCCAATCTGCGTTAGCCCAGTCCGGGTCGGATTCGGAGTCTGTGTCATGGAACGGATTTTCCCCTGTTGCGGCAACAACCCGATGATCACCCTGAATCCACGCTTCTAATCCTAAAGGCCACTCCTTGCTACCTTCAGCGTATACCATCCACCCGACGCACACGCATCTAATATGACACAACATTCTGAATTTATCGACTGGTGTTTCTCCATTCATTAGCAATGGCCATATTTTGTCCTTCACTATCTCTCGGGGCAGGGAGTCCAAGAAAGTCTCCGCGGGGACATGAGCGGGATCGCAATCCGACTCTGGGCCACTACGAGGGCGCTTCCAATCCATCACCCACGGTTTCACCGGCATGCGATGTCTCTTCAGGTACCTGTCCAAGCGGAAGATGGCTAACTCGACTACATCTAACATGGTGTGGTGTAAGCCTCCCGGTCCTTCGGCAATCCTTCTTGCGGACATGCGGCTCGGTGACGGTACTCGTGAGTCCATCGCCATTAAACGGCGGGTTGGGGATCTCCGTGCGCGACTTAACAGATGGAACAGTGTCCAAAAAGAAACAGAGAATCTAACGAAACAAACGAGTGCAGACAACGAACATTGGGTTAGGGAGTGGACCTGAGGTTGGAAGAGAGCGCAGCAATGCGATTGACAGAGGCCGATTAAATGTCTCTCAATAACATTGTGACACAGTTGAGAACCCCAGGGGCAGCCGCCGTCGACGTGAGCCATGGGCGACGACATCTCATCCCTAAACCCTAGAGCCTTGCAAGAAAGTGGAAATCCCCCCCGATGAGTAAGACAAGAGCGCCCACAACTCTCCCGATCACGGCGCTCTGAACCATTACTGCTGCTGGTCTGCAAATCAGATAAAAACGGGACGGTATGCTAAATATCACCATACTGTCCGCCATCGTGGTGCATGTGGTGGAGAGTGGGAACTCCGTCTCAGAGGAGGTATCTTCAGCATCATAGCTATCCTAGGTTTAATGGTGGAAGTCCTCACTCATGGACGTCGTGGATGGGTTTCCGAAGTGACGCCGTGTCGATGATTACTAGAAACTAACCAATATACCCGGTTGTTTACCTGACAAGGCCGACCAGGTACAAACCGAACTTCCCCACTTAGAAATAGATAATATAGATCAAAAGCAGCTTTCGCGAGAATCCCTCAGATGACGGCGCCTATCATTGGTTGGATGGGCCGAGGGTCGGGGATTGAAGGAGCCTCGTCGCTGAAGGTCATCCTCGGACGATGGCACCAAGAGACTAAGGTACTCTGGTTACGCACTACGGGAGGTTTGGAATGGTCTATAGGTGCATGGGAAGACATAGAATATTTCTATTGCAACGCTGTTCAGGTGGGGACGTTCCCTTCAAGAGAGCACATGCGTTCCCGCTCACCGATGTACTCTGCTTTCCTTGTTGCGCTGTTGCGTTCCGGAAGAGTGTACTGCAGACGCACACCCAACACTCCTAATTAGGGTTTACAGAGTAACGGACAATTTCTGAGGTGCTTACTCTGATCGTGGTGTGGTTGAAGTGGATAGAGAGTACTGAGAGGATGCATCGAGAGGATTTGGAATATAGCTCTGATTACGGAACAGATTCGTTACGCGTTGACCGATTTGGTGGGGCACCAAGTCTGTTAGAGAGCGCAATCCGGGTGTATGAGTTAGGAGTGCTCGGTCCTCGTCACGTCTGCATTGAGTTCTGCGATTGCAGTTCGTGTAGGAAACTTAGGTGGTTTAATAATCCGAAATGCAACTGCGCTCTCGGGAAAATGTGGGGAAAGTATTTCACCTTGGATGGAGCGATGCGGGTGAAGTGGTTGCGTTGCAGGTGCAATACACTCTCGTCATTGGCGACGTCGGCCTCTCTATTCTGCAAGTGTCTTTTACTACTCCCTACGCAGGAATACAATCCGTCGGAAGGTAGTACACGTCCCGAAGAATACGAAGAGCCTTCTGCAGAAGTCTCTAGCTCTGATTTTCCAGCGGACTTGGTTCGGATTGAATTCGACGGCTTGGAGGAGGTGTATCGCCTTGGATAGGACCAATGCTGGTCAGAATAGTTCTGCACAGAAAAGGGGATTTCGCTCAGACGCTTACATTTGTTGGGTTTGCGAGGTGAAGCATTTAGGTATGCTGCCATTCCTTGACCCGTTGGGCACCAATTGTGATTAAGGAGTTTTCGGTGGGTAGAAAGTGCTTAATTACGTAGTTACCGTGATGTACATGGCTGTTCATTGACAGTGCGTGAGTCTGAAGAACCGCTGTCGTCGTTCTTCATGTTCTTAGAATGGAAGAGGGCATTCGAAGGAATCCACCGGGGGAGGCTCGCATCCTGTCTCGGAGAGCGAAATTACTCAGGCGGGAGTTGGCGTACGCGAGGCGGATGAGTTGGACGAAACTGCCATGTCCATGTCAAATCCACATGCGGGAGGCGGAACTCACTCTCGACTCATACCGGAGATGCCTGAGGGATAATGGAAGGCATGTGTGGTTCTATGGAAGGACAGAGGTATGTCTCATATTTTCCTTCGTGTGTTGATGTGGTGCTCATATGTAAGATTAACCACGACAACTCAGGAACTCGAATTCTGAAAATTCACTTAGAGCCTTCACCTTCCATGCACAGTAGAAGAACACAATACCGATTGGTTGATGCTATGAATTGGGATATCGCATGTCATGAAGCACCTCCTGCCTAACAGTCGAAGATGTTCTGTTGTACCAGGGATACGAGGACGACGACTCCGACGTCGAGTGGGAGGACCACATTACGTGGTACTATGGAGCGCAGGCGAGAATGCGTCCAAACGCACTACGGCGGAGGGATTTAGACCCGGGGATTGATGTGACGCAGATGGTAGTCGAAGCTCATGATATCGTGGACAGAATTCATGAAGAGGTGATGGTGGACCAGGTTCATGCTGGAGAGCATCCGAGAGGAGATCCGCACCAACAGAGATTTCCGAATGGAGTCAGCGACGACTTAGGGCAGGAGAACAGAGCATCACCCGTAGGAGCAGGTCGGGGTGGGGGGATTCCTAGTCCGGAGAGAAGCAGTGACTCGGCAATCCCCTTACGCGAGGAAGGTAATGCAGCAGGTGAAGACGGCCGTGACATCTCCGATGCACCGTCAGTCGACGTTTCTGATGATAGCTCTGGAGACGAGGGGGCGCACCAGTGGGGAGACTCTGACGACGAGACAGACGCTTCCATCGCGGCCCTAGAGGAGGCAGCGACTACTCCCTTGTTCCCAGGATCAGAATACTCTAGCATGGGAACGACGTATGTGCTTCTAAGTAGTGGAAAGCTGCACGGCTGTTCCGACGTCTACCTGGATGAGCTATTCCGGACCTTAAGCACTACCATTCTTCCTAAGCCGAATACCTTACCCAAGACTTACAGAGAGGCATCCGAGTACTTGAGGAAGTTGGGCCACACTTACAAGTCAATCGACTCCTGCCCCAACAATTGTTGCCTGTATCGGAAGGACCTGAAGGACGCTCGTGTTTGTCCACATTGCAGGGCTCCGAGAAAAAGAAGAGCAGGGAGATCAGAAGTGCCGTTCAAGGTTACGAGGGCCTTCCCTCTTACTCCGCGACTCAAACGGATGTTTCGAAGTGCTCTTCAGGCAGCTGCAATGACATGGTGGGCGACCCTCGCAGTCACGGACGGTGTGATGTCTCATGTCTCTCACTCAGCGCAATGGAAGTGGATCTCGGAGAGATTTCATGCAGAGTTTGGCCATGACGATAGAAACGTGCGAATGGCTCTTGTTACAGATGGATTCAACCCCCACGCAGACAAGAGGAGTACTTACTCTATATGGCCTATTCTCCTCATGAACTACAACATTGCACCGTGGCTTACGACGAAGAATTATTTTATTATGTTGGGGATCCTAATCCCGGGTCCTAAATCCGTAACAGCTGATTACTTCGATATCTATATGGAGCCACTGATTGAAGAACTCTTACATCTTTGGGAAGAAGGGGTGTACTGCATGGATGTCGCCCGTTATAAGGAGTCGTCTCATTTCATATTGAAGGCGATGATCATCTGGACAATTGGCGACTTCCCAGCCTACGGCGTTTTAGCTGGTTGCACAACCAATGGGTTCGTTGGCTGCCCAGTGTGCGGGGAGGGCTTTAGATCACGGCGTTCTAAGGTTTTACACAAGAACGTCTTCTGTGGATGTGCCCGCAGGTTCCTTGTTAGGGCAGACCATCCCTTCAGGGGCGACAGTTCAAACTTCATAGATGAGGAGCACCGAGTGGCCCCTACTCCCGTTACCGGAAGTGAAGCATTGCAGAGGGGAGAGGAGCGTGTCAGGTGGCTTAGAGAGTATGGAAGACCGAAGGAAAATGACCCCGTCAGAAGGCACGGCATCAAGCGAGTTTCCTCACTATATAGGCTTCCTTACTGGAAGGTAAGAGTGCCACTGAGCCGCCCCTGATCCTTGTTTACAGTCTGCACATGTTGTCTTCGACGTCTCGATATTGTGTGGCTCCAGTGGCTTCATGTCATGATCACTTGGGACTCTATGTCTAGACGTCGGGGTGATGTAGCTGTCTTAACATATGTCATTGAAGTTTAGCCCAGCCTTTTTTTTCGGTGTCGATAAACTTGCTGGTGAATGGGGTTCGAACTACCAGGCTCTGTCCACCGGGACTTCTAACCATTCATTTAGCGTATGTTGTTCTCTTAGATAGCGTATAATGACTGCTGGAATTGGATTATATGATCATGCTGTTCGACGACATGAATTGCACATGTCGATGCTCACCTGCGCATGATCTGGTACTGTGTGACCAGATGAATATGTAGCAGACTATGTTTCTCGGTGCAATGGTCAGTCGTGCTTGCTGATCCCCCATTCTTATATTTTCAGCTGAAGTCTCACAACTTTCTTCATGGTGCTGTGAATAGGAACTTCCAGTTAGGCACACACTCGACGTCATGCATGTGGAAAAGAATATAGCGGTTACAATTACTGGATTTTTACTCGGTGAAGAAGACACGATAGCCGTGCGAAAGGACCTACAGGATCAAGGGGTCATGCCTAGTCTGCATCTTGTGCGGGATGAGTTAACCGATAGCTACCTGATGCCGCAGGCACCCTACGTTCTTAGCCCCGGTGAGAAACGACGAGTCCTACAGACGATCAAGAATGTTCAAACACCGACTGGTCACTGTTCGAACTTGTCGAAGGTAGTTAACTTGGATAAAGGGAAGTTCCAGTTCATGAAAAGCCACGACTGGCATGTTGTTCTAGAGGAGGTGTTACCTGCCGCCTTGAGAGGGTCGCTCGCAGATGGACCTCGGGTAGCTGTTATTCGACTAGGGCACTGCTTCAAGAAGATTTGCGAGAAACAAGTAACCGTGAGTGAGCTCCCGAACTTATTGAACTACATTGCCGAAACTTGCTCTCTGCTGGAGATATACTTCCCACTGGCGTATTGGAATATAATGCCCCATCTCGTACTTCACTTGCCAAGGGAGCTTTACTGGTGCGGGCCCGTTCATGCCCGCTGGATGTATAGCGTGGAAAGGTACTTAGGTCACTTGAAGAGCCTCGTGCGTAATAAGGCCAGACCCGAAGGATCCATTGCCCAGGGTTATATGTATACGGAAGCCATCGGATTCGTCACAGAGCATTTCCAAATGTATCCAGGAGTTGCGAGACTACTCTGGGACATGGAAGAAGACGAACAGGACGCAGGGGAGGTGATGGAGGGGCAGGGTCGTGAGCAATTCTGGGACGACATTGAATTGAAGAAACTTCACGAACATGTTTTGCGTCACTGCGTCCACACGGAGGACCTCTATAGGTATGCTACCCTCATGCGTACTGTTTGGGTCAGTGTCATCGCATTGGTGACTAAATAAAGAGTGCTCTAACTGTTATTAAAACGAGTACGTAGAGTACTGTTTAACTCTACAGCCGTTTCTGTTGCAGTATTTTCTCAGAGGAAAGAAGATCGCTTAGGGGTCGCAATCCAAGGAGACTCGTTCCATTCGCAGACTGGATCGAAGAGAGAGTGCGTCAAATGGGAATCGATGGTCATAACCCCTCTCCAGATCTGGTGACTATGTCCAGACTTCCGTCTCCGTACGTAAAGCATCATAACTCGATGTGGGCTTTCGGCTACCACTTCAGAACTGACGAAGAGGACGGGAAACAACACGTAACCTTCGACGCTGGAGTGGCAGCCATCATAAACCAAACCTGCCGTTCTTCAGTGTCGGATGTGAACCAAATTGAGTCGGAGCTCCTTTATGTAGGAATTATTAAGGACATACTGCGCGTTGACTACGGACATTTGAAGTTCAACGTATTGAGGTGTTCATGGATCAAGCCTGATCTCGCAGGGGAGCCGACAATCAAAGTAGACCAAGACGGTTTTTGGCTCGTAAAACACGCTGCTCGACAGAGTGCAGACGTCGAGCCGTATCTCATGGCCGCACATGCCCGTCAGGTCAGTTAATCGACGCAATTCCCTTTCATTCGTACAGTCTCCCAATGTTTGCATTCCGGTCTAAGCTGAACCTCTGAATTGCATCATGAGCATCGTATCACTTATCACAGTCGTCATTATGGACTACCCAATGCCGAACAGGTTTATTTTGTCGATGATCCATACAATGAAGAATGGAAGGTTGTGAGGTACAAGGAGCCGAGATCACGGCGGGTCACTGATGGGCTACCAGACGCTTCTCTTAGCGCACCAGGTCGGACCACTGCCACCGAGCTTAACATTGCTAGAGGACAAGGCGAGGCTGCAGCTGAGCCTCAGAGGCAGCCAGTACTAGAGGCCGACGTGGTGCATGTCATGGCACACGAAGAGGTCGACGAAGAAGCAGCTTACATGCAAACGGACCACATCCATTCCGATTCAGAGGACGACATCCCCAACGACGAGGCAGCAGTTCCAGTGATTCCCGTACCTAATGCGATTGACGATGCATAACTCTAACGAGTTTGAAATGCCATCAGCCCTTCACGCAGAGCTTGAACTCGGTGTTACTACGGCATTCCCTAAGACATTGGTACGTCAATTCAGCGAATGAATCCTTCATTACAGTCTCTCACAGCATTCTGCAAACTGATCAGTTGAGGTTACTCTCTGAGGTCAGTAACTGAATAACTCCCCAAAAGTTTTTCCGCAACCTCTATATTCTAGGTTCTGTTCAGAGAAATACCGTGTGCTTCTCTGGCCATGGGGCATCAGTAGGTCCACGGTTTAGTATATCCACATCCCTCTTAGGTAATATGTTCACACGTCCAAACTGAGTCAGAGGCTCGTCCCATGTACTGACTTGTCAGAACTTGCTTCACGTACGAGCCAAGGTTCTGACGGAGGACGGTCATGTCACCAGCACCGGACACTGAGTAGGCGGAGCCTCTTTCACCTGTCACAAAATCTTAGCCTGTTTGTCTATTCAGGAAGTCCATCTAATCAATCATAATCCAGAGGACGAGTACATACGCATGTCAGTTCCAGCCGTTTCGAGTCCATTCCATCAAAGTAGGCGTAGGTCATGCCGTCATGGGGCACTGAAGTAGACATGAGTAGAACGCATAGCATCCCATCAGCGAGGCGGCTCCTTCTAGTTTCACATGTCATTATTCTGTCACCTCTGGGCTGTAATTAGCAGCAGTCTGCCTCGCTGTATCGTCAATGAGTGGAAGGTGTTGTGGAGAATTGACAGGTTAGTGACACAATGACCATCGTGGCGTATCCACACCCGTCACGCATTGGATTTCAGCATCATATTATGACAGGGAGCAATAGATGTGAGGTGACTACCAGCCCCAATCAATTGTCGGCTGTCTTCTAGAACCCTAATTTCCTCAGAATAAAGCGAGTCGCCTGAGAGATGGAGAGGCGGATGCTCCTCAATGCTTCCATCGCACAGGTGGGCGGAGCCTCCAGAGTGCGAACCCGTCGACTGATGCTTTCTGGCGTCTGTGTGCTAATCCACTCCTTCCCCGGTGCGTGCGAAGCAGAATCACGGGCTTCATTACTGAACCAGGTACGCGCTTCCATCTATGATATTATGTTCCGAATAGTATTTCCATGTGCTTGTACCATGCTGACTTCTCCATATCTTGTCGACGGTCCAGACGCCCTTCTCCTCCATATTGTGTGTGTTTGAATGACTCGTAACCATTTCATCCTCCGAATTTGTTGGGTTCTCGTTCCTCTTTGCTGGAGTTGTGTAGTTAGTGCGCCTTTTTTTTATTTACAATGGAATAGAATTTAACCCTTGCTGTCTCGGCTATGGAAGACTTAATCAATATGATGTCTTCTGTATGTCTTCGCAGACATGGCCATCGACAGCCATGACATTCCACGGAACCCTCATCGGGGATCGCCACGATGGTTTTTCGTGGACAAGAAACTGAATAACTACGGATACTTGCCGGGAGCCCCGAGACGCGACCGGGACGCACTTCCAGACATAGTCGTGAACGAGGAGAAGTGTGCGAAGCGATGGGGACCAAAGCAACACGGCAAATTCTGGTACGCGCGGCCAGGTTCGAGCGAGAGTCCGAGAATGATACAGAGGATTGAGAGTCTGTACGAGGTTACCCACCAGCGCCCAATGGGGAAGCAGCGCTGCATTGGACTCGCCTTTGCACGGGGACTGATTGCAGAGAAGCTCGGGCACGCAGTGGATTGGGCCTCCTTTGCCGCCAAGCAGTGTCAGCGGGGGGGGCGTCCGTTCATATCCTTAGAAGAGCTGAGAAGCAAAACAAGACGGGAGTCCGGTTGGTGGCCACGGATTGAGGCGTCGGAGCTGAACGCGAATGACTTGGAGGGGGCTCCGGATGACTGGGAGGTTAATAGGCATCCTCGGCAGATGAACATGAGGCTCATCAACGGCTACGACTTGAAGGATGCCTTGCCAACGAGGCCGGACACCGTCGTCTCCCCACCACTGTACGGGCGAGTGGTTCATATCGGAGGTCAGCCCCCCTACCGTTTCCCTTCAAGTACCTTGAATATGAATTCTACTCCGCTACTCTGACATGAAATTACATTGTTCTGTACTGAAATAGATGCTGGCTGTTTGTACATAGTGTCGTCGCATGCAGACAGTGATACTGCAAGCTCTGGGAGTGACTCGTCGGAGAAGATAGTTAATAACCACGGTGAGTCTCCTGTCATCCATTATGTACGCTGATGTTCAATCCAGTGTTAGTTAAATAATCCTACAATTGGAGGACATTGTGCTTGGTGGAATCCACTACGTCTGCCAATCATTAGAATGTATCGAGGCGTGTGGTCCAATTCGTGCAGGTACAGCTCCACTCTCGGTTGAAGAGGTCCAATCCGCGGAAGTACCACCTATTGCAACACAAGGATCACCAATCGTAGAAGGAGGCAACGAGTGGGACAGCTGCCCCGTGTCACCAGGACCAGGTACTATTATGTACTCCAGAAATAGCCTCGGTTTAGCTTGTTAGTAGATTTGAAGATATAACACTTAAGTGTTTAGTCGAATAGAAGCACTTTTTAACTTGCTAATGGGTGGCCGTCAGCAGTTTCTCCTGTCGGTGGTCGCCAGGTTGGACGATCCACATCGGACTCTGATTACGAGCCGTCCGACAGGCATAGGACTGAAACGAGTATCCACCCATCCGCCGGCGTGGAGCGCGACCTCGAGGACATTGTTAGCGATGAGGATGTCCTCGGAGTAGACATCTCCGACCGTGTTCACGCCGAATGTGAGTTTTCAAGAGTTCCCCTGTCATTGTCTCATCCTGAAATTGTAGTCGAGAAGTGAGACACCTAAACCTTACTGAACCTATTCGACTTCAGAACCACAACCCGTCTTGATTTTTTTTTTAATCTCATGCGACGACGTGGGCTTACTGTACCTCTGAATTTTGCAGTGGATCACTGGGCCGTGGAGGCTGGATTCTACACAATCGAACCCGAAGCACAGTTGACCTTCCTCCAAGAGAAGGAGACGGAGTTCAAGAGAGAGTCGAAGAAGCGGAAGGCGGAGGAGGAGGCACAGGAAGGGTGGCTTACGAAGATGAGATGGAAAACAATTGACATGGCTTTTCCACCTGAGGGGAATGAGGCGTCGCAGGTGCCGGATTGCAACATCGTAGTGGACAAGTATGTGGCGGATTCCAACGTTTCTGTGAAGTTCTCACCGCTGAGGTTCCAGCGACGTCCACTATTACTCCCTCGCGGTGAGCGATCTATCACCTTTCACTTACATAAGGATAATCTCTACTGCTGAGTTGCTTACGTACTCATGAATATATATAACGTATCACTTTTTGTGAGTGCTGATAGTCGTAGCCATGTCTCCTGTAACAGCAGTTACACTTATAGAATATCTCTGTACTACGTGTGTGAATTTGACGCAGAGGTTGCGGCTTCTGGTTCGGGATCGGGAGATTACGATGCGAATGTTGGAAGGAATATGGGGAGCATCAATATCGGGGACACCGATAGCGACTGATGTGTTCAGAATTGGAGGGCTTCAGTAATAGTATGAGTACTGGGGGGTTTTGGTCTGTACATAAATCATTTTGATGCACATCCGGACGGGCTGATATAGAGCTTTAAAATGAACTTGACGACTGCCGGAGAGTTAGTGTGATCGTAAAGTAGGTGTGATCGGAAATTAGGTGTGAGCTTAACATTTTCTTTGAACTCACTCGGGTATCATGTGCGTGATTGCACCGGACTGAGCGTATCCGCTATGTGGTGCACTCGTTACATACTTCTATAATGGATAATTGAATTTCGTTTCTATCTTCGTATTACTACAGGCCCATGAATTCCACTGCTTTTTCTGTGAAATGGCGTGCTTGTCATGTACTGGACTGGATGTGGTCGTTCAAAGTATTAGGAAAAAAATTGCATCCCTCAGACGTCTATTTGAATCTAAGTGACGACGCGGTACAACTACCGTAATGTGGATCAACAGTAATATCATCAGGAAAAAAAGCGTACTGTACACATTGAGGTCATTCTCCCACATGAAGCACCGGGCATCAACCGGCACCCGAGTCACCCCAACGAGGACGACCTCGAAATCGTGGGACCTAAAATTCCCGGCGTCTTGGACCAGTAATCTCGTAGCTATGTCGAGGGAGGGTCGTAATTCATACGTGGCTCGCGCTTGCTTATTACCCTGTCCGAGGTGGTTCCACCCAGGATAAATCCAGTACCATCGCGCATCCTGATTCGATGTTCAGCCTTCCAAGGAGTGGCCCACACCGCCCACACCGGCGACCACGCAGGGAAAGACAGAAACCGCCGGAGGAGCGCCTAAGCCGCGACCCAGCCCTTACAGTCCGGAGTGAGAAACGACCACTTCGCTAGTAGTGTGAAGCGGGCTGTGGACTCCGCTGCCGAGTGGCTCCGAAGCCACTTGGAGTCCATAGGACAGGATATGTTGAAGTTTTATGGTTTGCAACGAGTGCGCTACAAGGTAACAGAGGAGAGCGACGATCCGAAGTACAGACAGGGTTCGATGGCGTGGCTTTGCTCGGACCATGTCAGCTCAGGTTCGAAAGCGGGTACGCTGGAGTCATATTCTTTGAAGTACTATGATGTGGAGGTTGATTATCAGCTTAGATTCCCTCGTTAGCAGTAAATATTAAAATGTGTCATCTTTCAAGGTGCTGAATATGCTTGTTCCATCGTGATATAAAGGAAGGTCAATTAGAAGCAAAGGATGCTGCCATGTTTGAAATCTGATCTGCTAGGTTTTTACTAGTGCCATCTTTCATTGATAGTATGGCCAGCGTCGGGGCTTGAGACTTTGGGAAGGAAATGTACTGGACAGTAGGAGAGGCAATGAAGTATATGAACCAAATGATAAGAATATGGGAGAGATCATTCTTTAGGCCTACTTTTCTTATGACCTTAGAGATGGATATGGTTCTTTGGAGGGAAGTTATTGTACTTGTGCTCTCCAATGCAGGAGTACTGTATGCAGGAGATAGTATTCATGTCTAGAATATAACTTCATCCGGAAGGTCATGTCTTGTAGGCAATATTGAGCTACGGTTTACTTTTGCATTCTGCAGCATCATTCGATCTCCATGATTATTCCTAGCATTTGGATCCCTGTTTGGTTGCAATATATAAGCAAATTAACTTCTACAGTTCGGATAGTACAAACAACAGGACGGGTAGTGTGCTTTGACAAACGCCATGACTGAATAGAAATTTTTATTGATTGCAACTAACGACAGTATTCTTTGGGAAGTTATAGAATCGGAGCGTGTAAGTCAAACGCAGGAAGATCGTGAGTGGGACAGGACATCTATTGCCGTGGCCTTGATGTAGAATTCTTGGACATTGGTTTACTTGTAGCAGGCTGGTTAAGGAGGAATTACTAATGAAACTGGAGTGATGGAGCGGCATTGCAACTCAGATAAGCCATTTACATTAACGAGAACACTAAATTTATTGATGTGTGAGAACAAATTTAGAATGGTGATTTTCGACAAGCCAAGAGACAGTACCTCACTATGTTGAACTCTCCGCACCTCCCTGCGTATTGTGTTCAGGGATAATCACAATCAGCCGAAACAAACTACACCGAAAACATCCATTTAAGATCCAACAACATCAATCGATGACCTAATCCTGCAGGAGCGAAACATGGCACTGTTGAAAACATAGCTTCCATATGTGCACAATCGTCCAAAGTGGCGCAATAGAAGCCAGTCCACCATCTTGTGAGTCTGTTCGAACTTAGGGTTTTCACTACGAAATTAGGGCCACAGAAAGTTACATGTGACAGAGCTTGTTTAGAGTTCTTGAACTATTTCAGCCGAAATTATTGACAGGATCGGGTTAGCGTGCTGGTGTTCGCATTTCTATCAGTCTAGTAAGACGTTCCATTGGAATATAAGTTGAGCAGCTGATGGAACTATTTCAGAGATTTATATGACGCCGAGTACGAAGTTGAAATGCTCACTGTAATCGATCACGATATATCATACTTGATCGTATTCAAGGTGCTTCGGTTTCCTGGCACGTGATGGAATTAGGCCTTGCCCATTTGTCAGATATTTGTCACGTCCATGGGGAAATCATGGGTTGCCATGTGTTGACCTAAAGCGCTTCGGACGCAGAAGCTCTGGCGCAAAGCGCCAGACAGCAAAAATCCCGAGCGGGATGTTCTCGGGGATTTGTGTTGATGATCAGTGCTAGAGAAACCTCCAAGCGAGTGTGGCATTTGTTGCAGGATGTTGCACTTAAGCAGCGAATCACACTCCACCTTCGCGTTTTAGTGGAGCTGCAGCGACCAGTACCCTGGTAGACCGATTCAGCATCGTCTGACTTGATCTGCAAATTTCCCAACGGTGTACAGTATCGCCGAACTGGCATATATGCCCCTTGAGGATCACGTCATGAGCACTGGGCCATAAATCTCCTTGCAGTGTTCAGAAAAAGACCGGATCAAAAGACGCATGAGCCGTAGTAAAGGGAACAAATTATCTGCCTGGGGTGCCAAATCGACACGAAGCACACGTGTTTTCGATTATCAGAACGAGTCAGAGCCTGGATTACTTGAACTCCGAGAATACTTCAGCTGCAGCTCCGAATTGATATATGAGATTTCAGAACTATACAAGTGCAGTCGTCATTTGTACTACTTAGTGGGCCAGAACCCGACCGTCTGTAATATTACGTGATATTCACTTGGAGTATCTTACACCAGGTGACTGCATTCCTCCCCGGAGTTTCAGGCCTTACATTTTTCTTAATCAATTGACTGATCTGCAGAACTTGATACCACCTTCTCAAGCATGTATGATTGCATATCCCATCTTGTTAGGCCCATGACTACTAAGTTATGCTCCTTGAATTTTTATACTATATAAGGTAGCGACACCCATTCCGGAGACTGCACCCGTTTCTGTTTGCATACAGGGCACCTCAATCTGAGTGACTCTGATCTTGGGTGGTTGAAGAAATTTGCTATTATAAGGAACTTTTCACAGCAGAAATTGCTTCTCCAAGTCACGGAATCAAGGTCATTTAGACACAGTCAACATGTTCAAATCAATTTTTAACTTTGACTATTGATAACGTACACAAAGTTTATAATTTCAAGACTTTTTTGATATATTCTAAATTAATATCTAATTGCCTTTCCATCGGTATAATTATTTTTCATACTACTCATTTAGAAGTATGATAATTAGCTTAAAGTCACGGGAATGGGTGTCGCTACCTTATGCAGTAAAATTCGGTTTTAAGTGTGGCAATACTATGCCTCATGGTATTGCCCAATTTTGCGAACGGTTACCAAGTCCAAATGGCGATTCAACCGTAGATTGCAAAACGTTATCTTCTATTCCAAATTAAGGATACATTTACCAATTGCTGGAAATACCTAACTCGAGCTCGATCCAGAGGTGGTTACCATTTACCAAACCCTTTTGCAATTTGTTTTTTTAAGCACGCACGTCGGCATACATGCCTGTTTATCTGCTGTCTAACTCTCCTTGATTTTCCATGGTATGCACCTTACTGCATTTCCTATTGCAGTAAAAGAGCCGTTCATCAATTTCTTCCTCTCAAGTTAACAATCGCTGGTTTGTCTATGTGCTTTTTCATGGTCTAAAACGGCTGTATATGAATGATCTTAATATTACTTGGGTTGCGGTTGTTGCAGCACATTCTCAAAATTGGGGAAAGAGTAGATACTCAGTGCATCAGTACTGGTTTCTAAGAGCTTGACCTTCCTCCTTCGGCAGGACCTCTTTGGAATGTAACCACTGTCAAATTCTGCACTCCACGTCGTTACCAACGAGCCTTTACACCGTTATAAACCAGCTTCATGGTTGGTTTTTTCAAGAATTAGAATTTTTGTGGTTGGTCGTGGTGGAGATGGTGAGGTATGTTCCAATACTGGTTGTGGATGTCGCAGGAATTTGGGGGTTGTGTTTTTGGGAGTATACCACAAAGTTTTCGATTTTGGAAATACTCGTCTGGGATTTGCAGAGGCAGCCTAAAGACGACCTGCTCCACACTTTTGCTATCATCCCGTGTAAGGGAGACGATTGGCGACTGCGATGGAGAAGTGCTTGTTCTGTGGCATTTGGATATTCATGTATACTCTCTACTTGTATCTAATGTACAGTACAGTAGTACAGATGAGGTCAATGGGGTGGTAACCAAGATATATAGTCATGAGCTATGACTTCGCACAGTAATAACCGCATCCGTGTATTTTGAAGGAAGTCGATGGAGACATGTAAACCCTGTTAGGCAATAAACAGGAAGGTAGTAAGATAGTCGTTTGAATACTAGGTACTGTAATCAACACTTTTGTACACACGGATGTGTTTTACTTCATTTCGTTACAATAGAACAATGATAAGCCCATCCACCACTAGACTCTACTCGGAATTCTATAACCTCAAAAGTGGGCACTTTGGGCAAAACCTTTGCCCACTTTCGACGTGCTTTTTGATTAGTTTATATGTAGAATAAGCAAATTATGGTACATGGAAAGCACTGCATGGGTACTACTAGGCCTTTAGAGGGATTAACATTATAACACGGCTGGCATTTATTTTGGAATGCCTTAGACTTTCGTTCGCCAATCTGCGTGTTTTTTGAGTCCCTTTGCCAGTAGTCTGGAATACGTTTGTTCAGTTCCACATACGATTGTAAATTGGGACTGTTCCTTCCAAGGAGAGAGTACCTATTGGGCTCATCTCTTGCACTGAGCTGGACAGACTCCCAGAAGTTTGAATGCCATATTCGTTTACTTGGGATTGTTCGGCATATTTGGAACTCTGTTAATTTTATTTTTAAAGTCTTTCATGTCCAAAAGTTTGTACTAAAAGCTCAAGATTGTTCACACATGTGTTACAAGACATATGGTGCTTTAAGAGAAATTATCACCTTCAATAAGTTTTATGAAATTGATTTATATTCCAGCAATTTCACCTAATCAAATCCTCACTTCCTAAGAAAGTGAAGACCGTAATTCCCTTCTAAATGAAATTGGAGTGAATGTAATGTTTCTTTGTCAAATCTTTTCAATCCATGTCTACATACTATAAAATAAAGTGCATTAATTGCATTAATAAATAAGAAAATGTAATTAAATATTCTAATGGTTTGAAATTCTTGTTTTTTTTATTAAAATTTGTCTTTAGAATTTATGTACAATACATATGTACTTATATTTGTGGTTTATAGAATATTTCAATCCATTGCATGTTAAAATTTATAGTATCATAGTTTTCCATACATAAAATAAATTTTTAATTTTTGATGGACTTTTAATATTAGAAAATTTATGAAGTTTCCAAAATTTTTGAATTTTTGATGAATTCTCTATGAAGAGTTTACAATTTTTGGATACTCTTACATATATTCAGTAATATGTGATACAAAGCTTTAGGTGATGGTATTCAATCTTTTTGTAACCTTAAAACATCTACGCTATAAATGTTGACATAGCATAATATTGTTATCCAAAAGTTTATTTAGTTCAAGTCTACTTTAATTTTATTTAGATGTACTACTATTGAATTTATAATTGTTATTTGTCCCCTAAATAATTAATTGATCAATTTTGTTAACTAAATAACTAGTTCAAATTTGAATGTTTGGAATATGGTTGAATTTTAAATGAGCATGGTTAATGTTCTACTTCAATGAATAAGCACAAAATACAAAAGATCAAAAAATTATGAAAAAATTGTCCCATTTGTAGGATAAAACACAAAATGAAGTTATACTAACAATACACATCCTTAAGTCGATTACATTTTTATATGCACTCTATCAATATGTAAATTAACATTAAGTACACTTACTGACAATTTGTACATAGTATGTAGCCCTAAACATACTAAAATATGATCAAACAAAAAGTTGCAATATGTTAAGCAAGGTGAATCATGGAATCTAAAATGTAAATTTCTTGTATTGTAACATTGTCACTTAAGCTTTGAAAGGTGAAAGGATTGGATTCTATAAAAGTTATTCTTCACTTGTTTCCTATATCACATTGAGAATATTTATTGAAAGACATATATCATTTATACTAAAATATGATAATGTTTACCTATATTAAAAAATAATGTCTATTCGTCCAATGACCTTACATAAAATCTAATTAAAATATCTTTATAAAACATGTAACCGTTTTAGTTACTTGAAGAGTAATTTTATGTCATATAAAGTTCTTTACTCTTCTTCAATGTTTCTTTTAACCTAATCTTCTTATGGCATGCTTTTATATATCTATAAGCAATGCACATTATTTATGCACTTTTCTATATAGATCCTAAACATTTTGAAAACTAGAAAAATAACTTAAATTTTAGAATTTTTAAAATACAAAATGTAAACTCAAAACCTATAGTTAATGACAATATATTTTGGTAGAAAATAGGAATTTTATACATTTATGTGCATACTTTCATGTACTGTACATTTCAACATGCCTTGTATGTCTTTTTCTTAATCATATAATGTTTCATATTAGATAAAATAAGTAAGTAAATTTTGATTGTTTTATTACAATAAAATTCGCGGGCCCAGCAGAAATGGGAAGGCAGTTAGAACCTCGTTTCAACACTATGCATGCACGGACACGTTTAGTCTGATCACATTGCAATACAACAACAATGATTAGCCTAAACACATCTGGTCCTCATTTGTAATTTGTAATTTTGGCATCCAGGCAAAATCTTTGCCCTCTTCTATGTTCTGCCCTGCCTTTTGACTCTTTTATACACAAACCACATGAAACACATCATACAAACTAATGGGTTCTACTAAACTTGCTCTAGAGGAATATGCACGCATTGGTTTTCGAACTTCGTCGACTTCATTCGCCATCTGCTTTCTTTTTGAATGCCATAACCAGTGTTCACGAACTCGTCTGTTCTATTTATAATTCGAGTGAACAGTGTAGTTCCCTGCAGAAGGAGACTGCAAGCTACAATCGTATTATGAACGCTATGTTGTGAATTGCACCGAAAGCCTCAGATAGATATTTTTCATCATGAATCCGTTTACTCGCTTCATAGGCAACTTGCTAGGCATGGTTGCAATCACTTGTTAATATTGGCGAGGAAAAATTCACTGAGAAATTCCCCCATTAGAATGAAGTGCAGTTTTGCTTGCCCTCTGTCCGGCATCTGCTTTGACAACAAGTAGTGCACTAAATTCCTGGGAAAAGAAAGCACCATTGTTCGTTAGTCATGACGAAGTGGGCTGCTGCCAGCGTCTGCAGCATTACCAAACGCAGAGGTCATTTGTCCAAGGTTATTAGCAAACGAAGTTCGGCGACTGTTGTGTGAAATCTCTCCATTCCAGAAGCTTATATTTTGAAAAACCTGGCGGTATTTGAAGTGAATGAATAACTGTGGGAGTCTCTCTGGAGACTGTAGACAACAGAGTTACTGTTGCATCTCTTGCTCGAGCATCCTGCGATGCCTTGGATCCTGCCCAGTTACAGGGCTTGGTCTTGAACGCGATTTGCTTCCCTTCTCCCAGGTCCGAGGGTTTCATAACATCCGTTTCGTTCTTGAGAGCTGCGGCACGGAGGACTGCCGTTCTCGAGATTAGGTGTCGCCTAGTACAGCAGGCATGTACTTTTCCTTGATGATGTAGCACGTGTGAGGATGGGGCGAACATGTCGACGAGGCGGGCTAAAGGTGCTTCTCGATGACCGGTCTTCAAGTTGATGTGAAAGGAGCTTCGTGGGAGCCAGCTTACACGCACCTGGTGACGGGGCTAACTTACGAATTTTGGCGAGGTCTTCGTTGTGATCTTCAGTGCCCTTTCAAGGATCTGGATCGTGTTGAAATTACTGGCCGGTATGCTTTTCCAACTTCAGCAAAGGCGAGTACACTCCCTTCCAATATGTTGCGTTGAGTATCACAGGTCTGGTAAAGCAGAGCATAATTTCTTGTGTTCTGTCTAGATTAGGTGTTAACTTGGTGCTCAAAGGTCGAGTGAAGTGATTCTCTTCATTGCAGACAGCCCTTGGATACCTGTGATTACTGCCCCTTACTTGAATCACCTACGAGTGAGGTGTGAGTCTATACTGCTTGCTACTTTCAAGACTGGAAACATGTCCAAGCCGGGGAGCACATCCGAAAGCCTTTTGGATCTATGTAAGCACAGCGTGTGCAGCATACAAGATCTTGAAGAAGGTGGAATCCTGCTCAATCAGAAACAATGCCAGGATTTATCATCCAAGCTTTCACAAATCATTTCGAACATTGAAGAGCTTGCGTCATATTCACGAGCATCTATTGTCTCATTCGAACCTGCTCTTGAAAGATTGTACCGATGCCTTGAGAAGGCAAAATTGCTTGTGACAAACTGTGCGGAGGAAGATTGGTGTGTAGCGGCTGTATTTCAGTGTCAAAATGAGAATGCTTTCCGAGAGATCTTGCTGGATGTCGGCTTCTGTTACAATGCCATTTATGAACAGGGCAAGAGCAAGAGGGAAGACTGGAATGATCCTCCTCAAGATCTTCGGCAACGCAGATCGTCGGATCAAGAACTTCTCATGTTTGACCCTGCAACCCGTGGTGATGTGCTTGAAGATATTCACGACCTTCAGGAGAGGCTTGCCAATGGACATACCGAGTTAAAATGGATATCCTGGATACCAGGGATTGCTACTTTCAAGCAAAGTCTGGCAAATTACTTGCTTGTAAAGATGTACTTCACTTCCAAAGAACCTCTGGCCAAATCCTTAGACAGGCACAGCCCTATTTTATGGAAAAAAGCTACTGAGCCATTGGGGACATGGGGCTATTTCCACAAGTTTCTTGGATCTGGAACAGGTGCAAGTGGTGTCTGTAGCACTACATGGTTGGGCGTAGCCTGTGCAAAGAAGGAATTCCATGGACTAGAATTTGAGGATCAGTTTTTGAAAGAAGCTGGGATATCGGCACGTATGAAGCACCCATCTGTCATCGATTTCATCAGCTGTGGCAATGGCTCGGAGAACGGCGATCGGTTCATCGCCATGGAGCATATGCAAATGAACCTATATAACTTGATCGAGAAGCAGAAGGGAGAGCATTTTTCAGTCGCTGTGGCAGTTGACATGATGGTGCAAATGGCACGAGGGGTTTGGTATCTGCATGGCCAAGGTGTTGCACATCGTGACCTTAAACCTCAGAATGTGGTCGTGAACCGGTTGTCCGTTCCACATGTGGAGGACCATTATTGTGTGAAGTTGGTGGATTTTGGGGGTTCTAAGACTGAAGTGGAAGTGTCCAAGTTGAACACTATGACTTGTCGAGGTATCGGCACCACAATGTATAGAGCTCCAGAGGCTCATCCAAAGGCCAACGAAGAGACGAAAGGTATAGGGAAGGTGAATTGGTTCAAGGCAGATGCTTTCAGCTTTGCAATGACTTGTGCGCATCTATTGTCTCTTGAAACGCCTTTCAAAGATACAATGCCAAATGACTTGTTTGGATATCTAAATGAGGGAAGTCGGCCGAAGGTTCCTGATGTGTATCCGCAGGAGTTGATTGCGATTTTAGAGGATTGCTGGGAGACCGATCCACGATCAAGACCTTCTTTTGCAAGGATTTGTACGAGATTGGAAGAATTTCAACTCATGTTTTTGATGGGTTATTCGAGTATGAACAAAGAAATAAAGGAAGAGAATATGGATGTTGGTGAAGGTATCGAATATATCAAGATGAAACTGGGCACTTCCAGTGAAGGGCTGCTTGACAATGACGCGGAGGTTAGTGGCTTACTAGACATACTTTACATGGTTATTTGTGTCTTATTAAATAAGTGTAGATGGAATCACCATTCTTTATTAATTTTGCCTTCGTATCTTTATGTTTAGTCAGATTATTGATTTTTTTAAAACCAAATTGTACAGTAGGAGTTTGTCCAATTAATGTGTTAGCATCATGTTTTAACTGTGTAAATAACTTTGCATGATGTTGGGTGGGTGTATGGCAACCAGGTTGAGACAGTTGATGACCATGTGGCAATTATTCAGTGTCGTCAAAGTCATCCCCTTGAACTTCAGTTTCAACTACCATCCATTTATGGATCTGTCAACAAACTCACCTATAGCATTTGCGACATGTGTTGGAAAAACATTGATGGTAACAATTATCATTGTGATACTTGCCATTTTGATACACATTTGCATTGTGCTAAGATCAAAGACATGGTTAAGGCAGTTTTCCATGATCATTATCTTCATCTTCTGGTTCAAAATTATTACAACGATGAACCGGATGCAATATGTTGCTTTTGCGAAGAATCACTGCAGGAAAGTGAATGGGTGTATAGATGTGAAGTATGCGACTTTGATGTGCATGCAATGTGCGCTAAGTTCAGCGATCGACTGTGGGCAGAAGTGCATCCTCACACTCTCAGCTTGATACAATGTCCACCCGGCAAGAGCCTTGTGTGCACACGATGCAACGGTGAAATCAAAGGGCGCACTTGGCGATATACATGTGGGCGAAAAACATGTGCATTCAATTTGCATCCATTGTGCACCGTTCGCCCTGCGGATCCACTGTGTATATTTGACACTTCTCATCGACTGTCTCTGAACAGAGATCAAAGAACCTTCCATTGCAGCAAATGTGGAGCTCAAGGGTTTTCATGGTCATATCATTGTTCTACTTGTGATGTGGACATCCATCCAGATTGTGTAGACGCCATCTATGATGACAGAGGAGATTGGATCAAGGATTATGAGAAACTCGTGATGGAGATTGGGAGCAAAGACAACCACAGTAAGATTAGTATGATTTCTGAGTTGTTGGATAAGGTACCAGTCAACGATTCACTGGAAGCAAGTTCGTCATCTGGGTCAGTGACACCACAAGGTACATGCGGACAATGACGATAGTAAAAAGCATACAGAAGCCATTGACATGTCTTACTCTAGATTCAATTGCCGCACCTGATACAATTTGCTTGAACAATCAGTTGTTCTTCTTGGCTTAGTCTGAATTTTGTACCAAATTTATTTTCGTTCTTGATAGCTATCACATTGACATGTTTCTGTTGCCATTCATGCTCTGGTGGTAGTGACGATGGGGGCACAACCATCACTTCAAAGACTTTCGTTGGCAGAGAGCCCAAGCTTGGATGCATCCAAGGATGCAAATCTTCAGAGACAGATTGCCACTGCGACCAAAGAACGAATTAAGGGTACGAAGACGGTAGCAAAAGAGGCGAGGCAGAATGTGCGGGCGAGGTTTCTTGATGTGCTTGAAAGTGTGGAGAGAATCGTCCTGGATATGCAGAGTATTGAGAGCATGTCGCAAGATGATGCAGAGGCCCTGGCAGCCACGCACAAGAAGTTGAAGAGTAGACACGCCCTTGTGAAGGAACGAATGGCCTCGCAAGTTCAGTCCAAGATGGGCCAAGGTCCTCGGATTGCACTGTTCTATCAATACTTATGGATAGTGGGAAACTATATTGTTAGGAAATTGCTGACCAGTCTCCAAGCTGACATGAAGGGAGTGGGCTATGCTTTACTCTGCGAGGAGCCAGGTCACGAGCACATCGTAGATGATAAAACCAGAATATACCACAGGGAGCTTGGAGAGGAAAGAGCGGAGAAGCTGCAGGCATTGGTTGCGCCAGGGTTGCAAGTTGTGAGGAAGGCGATCATGAGGACATTAGAACCACATGAGCTCACTGCATTGGAATCTGTCACCTTGCCATGTTTGGGAACTGTACCATGGGACTTGCGGGCCATTGCCAGATTTGAGGAGCATGGCAATGAAAGCGGTGATCCAATATCTGAAGACACAGAACAAGCGGAGTCTTTGAAGCGGGCTGTTGACTCCGCAGCAGAGTGGTTCCGAAGCCACTTGGAGGAAAGAGGACGTGACATGTTGAAGATAGTTGGCTTGCAGCGAGTTCGCTACAAAGTTAGAGAGGAGAGCGACGATCCGAAGTACAGAGGGGGTTCGATGGCGTGGCTTTGCTCGGACCATGTCAGCTCAGGTTTGGAAGCGGGTACGCTGGAGTCCGCTCGTAATTTGAAGTACTATAATGTGGAGGATGATTATGAGCTTCGATTACCTCATGTGAAGAACCTTGAATAGTAAATATTGAAATGTGTCATCTTTTAAGCTGCTGAATATGCTTGTTTCATCGTGATATAAAGGAAGGTCAATTAGAAGCTAAGGATGCTTCCATGTTTGAAAATCTGATCTTCTAAGTTTTAGTAGTGCTATCTTTCGTTGAAAATATGGCCAGCATCGGGGCTTGAGACTATGGGAAGGGAATGTACTGTACTTTGGTAGTCTGTCCTCCCGCCCTGGCCTTGGCCGATGAGGGTTGTTATTCTTTCCCCGTGCAATGTAAATCGTTCATTTGCTCAAAAGAAAATTTAGAAATGTATTGGAAGGTGTGAGAGGTAATGAAGTATATGAATCAAATGATAAGAATTTGGGAGAGATCATTCTTTAGGCCGTACTTTTCTAATGACCTTAGAGATGGATATGGTTTTTTGAGGAAAGTTATTGTACTTGTGCTCTCCTATGGAGGAGTACTGAATGCAAGAGATAGTATTCGTATCTGGAATATAACTTCATCTGGAAGGTCATGTCTTGTAGAGAATGTTGAGCTTCGGTTTACTTAAGCATTCTGCGATCTCCATGAATGTTCCAAGCATTTGGTTCCCTATTTGGTTGCCTTAACTTCTGCAGTTCTGGTATTAGTTTCTGAAATAGTACAAACAACAGGACGGGCTACTGTGCTTTGACAAACGCCGTGACTGAATAGAAATTGTTATCGATTGCAACTAACGAAAGTACAACAATATTCTTTGGGAAGTTATAGAATCGGAACGTCCAAGTCACACGCTGGAAGATCGTGAGTGCGACAGTACATGTACTGCCATGGCGTTGATGTAGAAAGTTTGGACATAGGTTTACTTATAGCAGGCTGGTTGAGAAGAAATTACCAATGAAACTGGAGTGATGAACGGCGTTGCAACTCAGATAAGACATTTAGATAAACGGGAACACTAAATTCAAGAGATGCGTGAGGCAAATGTAGAATGGTGATTTTCGACAAGCCACGAGACAGTACCTCACTAAGCTGAATTTCTCCGCACCTCCCTGCGCATTGTGTTTAGGGATAATCACAATCAGCCGAAACAAACTACACCGAAAACGTCCATCAAAGATCCAAGAACATGAATCTGTGACCTAATCATGCAGGAGCGAAACAAGGCACTCTCGAAAACATAGTTTCTGTATGTGCACAATCCTCCAAAGTGACTCAATCATAAGGCACTCCACCATCTTGAGCGTTTTAGAAAGTCTCTCTTCTACGCGCCTTGGTTATGCAGAAATTGGGAGTATTGTATGGCAAGGGCTATCTGGCAATTGTAGATAACGGATCTTCTGTAGCTTCCCTCGCCCGAGCTTCATTATGCGATGGTTTGGATCCAACATGACGTAACATAGTGTCAGGGTTTGGTGATGACGAAGAGCGCCCCATTGCATACCTTCCCGACATCTCCTCGCCTTAGGGTTTTACCGTTTTCCTTTAATGCTTGCGAGCTGCGGTGCGTAGCAGTTCCGCTTTGGAGATTAGTTCTCGCGCAGTTCATCAGACGGTTGCGTCCCCTTGTAAAGTTAGCTGTGTGGATGGCACGAACCCGTCGACGGGGCAGGCTTATGGGGCCTCACGATGTGCGTTCTCCCAAGTATTGGAGATGGAGCTTCTGAGGTGCCTCGGCTGGCTTTGGAAGGTATACGTGAGCCATCTTACACGCACCTGGTGTCGGGACCAACTTCCAGACTTCGGTGAGCTCTTCGTTGTGCTCTTTATTGCGCTCTCAAGGATCTCGATGGTATTTTTACAAGCCGGGTTGCTTTTCCAACTTCAGCAAAGGCGAGTACAGTCCCTTCCGTTTTGTTGCGTTGAGCTTCACCGGTCTAGTAGAGCAGCACGTAGTGTCTTGTGTTCCGTCTAGATTAGGTGTTTACATGGTGCTGAAAGGTCGAGTGAAGTCATTCTCTTGATTGCAGACAGCCCTTGGATACCTGTGAGTAGTGTCCATTACTTGGAATCGCCTACGAGGAGTGAGGTGTGAGACTTATATTGGTTGCTACTTTCAAGATTGGAAATATGTCCTACCTAGAAAGCACGTCCGAATGTTTCTTGCCGGTGAGAGAAGAGTTTTTGAGTGAATGATCTTATTCTTTCAAGTTCCATAATAGTCATTCAAATGACAAATTGTCATTTTAAATTTTATTTTGATGTTGGAATGTTGTTTAAGATTTACCCAGTTTGATTAATGCATTCTCTAATTAATAGTTTCATGAATTTTGGTGCCTTTGTAAAGTCCAAAACATTAATACAGTGTTTGTATTGAAATAAATTTAACTACAGAGAACAGAAACACAATTTTGACTATTGGAATGATTGTTTTTGCATTTGAGGCAAACCAATGAAATGTAGTTTGAAATGATTGCATATCCCATCTTGTTAGGCCCTTGGCTACTAAGTTATGCTCCTTGAATTCTGATACTATCTTCACCTAAATTCTGTTTTAAGAGTAGTAATACTATGCCTCATGGTATTGCCCAGTTTTGCGAATGGTTACCTAGGCCGAATGGCGAGTCAACCTTAGATTCCAAAACTTTATCTTCAATGCCAAAGGTTGCATTTACCAATTGCTGGAAAGACTTAATTCGAGCTCGATCCAGAGGTGGTTAGCATCTACTCAACCCTTTTGCAATTTGTTTGTTACAACACGTATGTTAACATGCAAGCCTGTTTATCTGCTTTCTAGCTCTCCTTGATTTTCCATGGTATGCACCTTACTGCATTTCCTATTGCAGTAAAAGAGCCGTTCATCAATTACTTCTTCTCAAGGTAACAATCGCTGGTTTGTCTATGTGCTTTTTCATGGTCTAAAACGGCTGTATTTGAATGATCTTAATATTACTTGGGTTGCGATTGTTGCATCACATTCTCAAAATTGGGGAAAGAGCAAGAGACTCAGTACATCATTGGTTTCTTAGAGCTTGACCTTCCTCCTCCGACAGGACCTCTTTGGAACGTAACCACTGTCAAATTCTGCACTCCGTGTCGTTACCAACGAGCCTTTACACCGTTAATCAGCTTCATGGTTGGTTTTTCCAAGAATCAGAATTTTTGTGGTCGGTCGTGGTGGTGATGATGAGGTAGGTTCCAATACTGGTTGTGGATGTCGCAGGATTTTGAAAGATGTGTTCATGGGAGTATGCCACACAACTGCCGATTTTTGAAAATACTCGTCTGGGATTTGGAGAGGCAGCCTACAAAAGACGACCCGCTCCACTGTCACTGTTGCAATCATCCCGTGTCAGGGAAGACGATTGGCGACTGCGATGGAGGAGTGCTTGTTCTGTGGCATTTGGATATTCGTGTATGCTCTCTACTCGTATCAAATGTTCAGAAGCACAGATAAGGTCAATGGGTGGTAACCAATATAGTCATGAGCTTGTGACTTTGCACAGTAATAACCGCATCCGTGTATTTTGAGGGAAGTCGATGGAGACATGTAAACCCTGTTAGGCAATAAACAGGAAGTCAGTTAAAAAGTCGTTTGAATATTAGGCACTGTTATCAACAATTTTGTACACAGACGGATGTGTTCTATTTCATTTCGTTGCAATAGAACAATGATAAGCCCATCCACAAGTGGACTCTACTCGTGATGAGATGGAATCCTTCAACCTCAAAAGTGGGCACTTTGGGCAAAACTTTTTCCCACTTTCGACCTGCCTTTTGACTAGCTTATATGTAGAATAAGCGAATCATGGTACATGGAAAGCATTGGGTACTGCTAGTCCTGTAGAGGGATTGATCTTATAACACGGCAGGCATTGATTTTGGAATGCCTTGGACTTTGTTCACCAATCTGTGTGTTTTTTGTATGCGTTCGCCAGTAAGTTAGTCTGGAATACGTTTGTTCAGTTCCACATACGATTGTAAATTGTGCCTGTTCCTTTCAAAGAGAGAGTATTGGGCTCAACTCTTGCACTGAGCTGGACAGACTCAGAGAAGTTTGAACGTCATAATCGTCTATTTCGACATTTGGAACTCCGTCGATTTTAATATTAAAGACCTTTGAATGTCCAAAATTTTGTACTAAAAAGCTCTAGATTATTCACACATGTGTTATAAGACATATGGTGATTTAAGAGAAGTTGTCACCTTCAACAAGTTTTATGAAGTTGTTTTATATTCCTGTGATTTCACCTAATCAAATCTTCACTTCTTTAAAAAAGTGAGGACCGTAATTCCCTTATAAAAGAAATTGGAGTGAATGCAATATTACTTTGTCAAATCTTTTCAATCCATGCCTACATAGTATAAAATAAAGTGCACTAATTGCTTCCATAAATAAGAAAATGTAATTAAATATTCCAATGATTTGAAATTCTTGTTTTTCAATCAAAATTTGTATTTAGAATTTATGTACATTTTAATTTAGAACCTATGTACATGTGTACTTATATTTGCGGTTTAGAGAATATTTCAAACCATTGCATATTAAAATTAATATTATCATAGATTTCCATACTGAAGAGAAATTTTTTATTTTTGAAGGATTTTTAACATTAAGAAATTTCTGAAGTTTCCAAATTTATGGGGCTTTTTTGGTAAATTTTTTGTGAAGAGTTTCCAATATTTGGATACTCTTACATATATTCGGTTATATGTGATACAAAGCTTTAGATGATGGTATTCAATCTTTTTGCAACGTTAAAACATCTACACTATAGATGTTGACATAGCATAATATTGTTATCAAAAAGTTTATTTAGTTCAATTTTGCTTTGTTTTTAGTTAGGTGTATGACTATGGAATCTATAAGTGTAACTTGTCTTCTAAATTATTAGTTAATCGAGTTTGTTAACTAAATAATTAGTTCAAATATGAATGTTTGGAATATGGTTGAATTTTAAATGAGCACGTTTTATGTTCTATTTCAATGAATAGGCACAAAATACAAGAGATCCAGAAAATTATGAAAAAAATTGTCGTATTTGTAGAACGAAATACAAAATAAATATATGCTAAAAATACACCTCAAGTCCAATACATTTTTATATGTATTTCATCAAAATTTAAATTAACATTAACCCCTAAATTTCCTTGTGTTTTTGAGAGCTTGAATCCTCAAAACTGCGATTTTTTACTACTATGCCCTCCCGAGGATATGAAACAAATTTGTTATCTTTTTTTGGAAATTCAACCGTAAGATCTTGTACCTAACCCTACTAAGAAGAACTGATACAAATTTCAACCGTTGGATGATTTTCATTAGTGAGATCGTAGTGTTCAAAGTTTCAGCAGATATTTTTTTGGGCCTTGGCCGAGAGGCATGGAGCAAATGGGCCAAAGGTAGACTTGATGATTATTACTTCAAAAAATTTGGTCACATTTTTTTCCATGTAGCTAACTAGGTTAGGTATGCTCATGCAAAAATTAAGGCCAAAAAAACGCTTTTTAGACCTTCATAAAAATTATTTTCTATAAGAAGGTATAAAATTGACAAAATAGTAAAACATGCATTACAAAAACAATTTGTGAGTTAAAGAAAAATTGAACGGTGAGTAGGTACCTTCATAAATTTGTGAATTTCAGAAGAAAAAAAAATTCAAAAATTCAAAAATCTCGAATTTCAACAAATTTTTAAAGGAAAAATTCACAAATTACTAAAAACTTTGAAGATTGTCTTTGTAAGTTTTGGAGGCTGCCCTTGTAAAATTGGTAAACTTTTTGACTTGGGTCACTATGGAATTTGTATAGTGATTTGGTTATGAACATATTTCAATTTTCGTTTTTGTAAAAAGACCTAATTTTAGACTCACGTTTTGGACTTGAAACCTAAAATTTCTAGATGAAGGTTCTAAAATTGGAATTTGGCTTCAAATTTTTTACTACAGAGACCTTACCGTAAAGGGAGCATCCAGTAAAAATCTTGAAAAAAAATATTACTTTTAACCCCTCCATCTAGGCTGCCCGAAAGTGCAAAAACCCATTTTGGGTTTTAAGGATAGTTAGAGGTTAAGTACACTTAGTAACAAATTGTACATAGTATGAAGCCCCAAACATACTAAAATAGAATGAAACAAATAGTTGCAATATGTTGAGCAAGGTGAACGATGGAATCTAAAATGTAAATTTCTTGTATTGTAACATTGTCACTTAAGCTTTAAAAGGTGCAAGGGTTGTATTCTATGAAAGTTATTCTTCCCTTGTTTCTAGTATCACATTAAGAATCTTTATTAAAAGACATATATCACTTATACTAAATGTTATTGTTTATTTGACCAAAAAATTTCTAAAACTTGAAATCCTTTTAATTACTTAAAGGGTGATTTTATGTCATATAAAATCTTTAGTCTTCTTCAATGTTTCTTTTGGTACAATCTTTTTAAAGCATGCAATTGTTAATCTATATGCAATACACATTAGACATGCATTTTTCAGTATAAATCTTCAACATTTTGAAAACTAAAAATTCAACTAAAATTTAATATATTTTCAAAATGTAAAATATAAACTTAAAACTTATATTCAATGACAAAATATTCTAGTAGGATATAGAATTTTTTTACATTTATTTGTGTATTTTCATAAAATGTACATTTCAACATGCCTAAATGTCATTTCCTTAATCATAAAATATTTTATATGAAATAAAATAAGTAATCAAACATTAATTGTTTTATTACAACATAAATTGTGGGGCCCCAGAAATGGGAAGGCAATTCGACCTTCAATAGGCAGTGTTATCAACACTTTGTATACACGGACATGTTTAACTTGATGGCATTGCAATACAACAACAATGATTAGCCTAAACACATCTGGTCCTCATTTGTACTTTGTAATCTTTGCCCTCTTCTATGTTCTTCCCTGCCTCTTGACTCTTTTATACACAATCCACATGAAACACATCATAGAAACTAATGGGTTCTACTAAACTTGCTCTAGAGGAATTCACCTTGAAATGCACGCATTGGTTTTCGAACTTCGTCGACTATTGAATACCTTCGACTTCATTCGACCAACTGCATTCTTTTTGAATGCCATTGCCAGTGTTCACGAACTCGTCTGCTCTATTTATAATTCGAGTGTAGAGTGTAGTTCCCTGCAGAACGAGACTGCAAGCTACAATCGTATTATGAACGCTTGTTGTGAACTGCACCGAAAGCCTCAGATCAATAATTTTCATCATGAATCCGTTTTCTCGCTCCATACTGGAAACTTGCTCCTAGGCATGTATGCTTGCAATCACTAGTTAATATCAGGGATAACCGCAATTGGCGAGTACAAATTCATTGGGGATATCCCCCATTCGAATGAAGTGCAGTTTTGCTTGCCCTGTGTCCGGCATTTGCTTTGGCAACAGTTAGTGCACTAAATTCCTGGGAAAAACAAAGGACCATTTGTTCGTTGGTCATGACGGAGTGAGCTGCTGCCAGCGTCTGCGTCATTAGCAAACGCAGAGGTCATATGTCCAAGGTTATTAGCAAACGAAGTTCGGCGAATGTTGTGTGAAATCTCTCCATTCCAGAAGCTTATATTTTGAAAAACCTGGCGGTATTTGAAGTGAATGAATAATTGTGGGAGTCTCTCTGGAGACTGTAGACAACAGAGCTACTGTTGCATCTCTTGCTCGAGCATCATGCGATGCCTTGGATCCTGCCCAGTTACAGGGCTTGGTCTTCAACGCGATATGCTTACCTTCTCCCTCCGAGGGTTTCATTGTTCCCGTTTCGTGCTTGAGAGCTGCGGCACGGAGGACTGCCGTTCTGGAGATTGGGTCTCGCCAACTTCTGCAGGCATCTGCTTTCTCTTGACGACGTAGTGTGTGAGGAAGGCGCGAACATGTCGACGAGGCGGGCTCCAGGCGCTTCAAGTAGCTTGATGTGCGGTCTTCAAGTTGATGTAGGAGAAGCTTCTGAGGTGTGTGGAGGTTTTGTGGGAGCCAGCTTACACGCACCTGGTGACGAAGCTAATTTACGGTTTTCGGCAACGTCTTCGTTGTGCTCTTCAGTGCACTTTCAAAAATCTGGATGGTTTCTATTTTAGAAGCTTGTACGTTTATTCAAGTACGTCAAAGGTGGGTGCACTCTCTTCCAATAAGTTGCGTTAGGTTTCACCGGTCCGGTAGAGCAGAACATAGTTTCTTGTGTTCCTTCTAGATTAGGTGTTTGCATGTTGCTGAAAGGTCGAGTGAAGTCGTTCTCTTGATTGCAGAGACCCCTTGGATACCTGTGAGTACTGTCCCTTATTTGAAATAACCTACGAGGAGTGAGATGTGAAACTATATTGCTTGCTACTTTCAATACTGGAAAGATGTCCAAGCCGGGGAGCACATCCGAAAGCCTTTTGGATCTATGTAAGCACAGCGTGGGTAGCATACAAGATCTTGAAGAAGGTGGAATCCTGCTCAATCGGAAACAATGTCAAGATTTATCATCCAAGCTGTCACAAATCATTACGAACATTGAAGAGCTTGTTACATACTCCGGAGCATCGATTGTCTCATTTGGACCTGCTCTAGAAAAATTGTACCGATGTCTTGAGAAGGCAAAATTGCTTGTGACGAACTGTGCGGAGGAGGATTGGTGTGCAGCGGCTGTGTTTCAGTGTCAAAATGAGAATGCTTTCCGAGAAATCTTGCTGGATGTCAGCTTCTGTTACAATGCCATTTATGAACAAGCCAAGCGCAAGAGGACAGACTGGAATGATCCCCCACAAGATCTCCGGCAGTGCTCTCTGTTTGACCCTGCAACAGATGGCGATGCGCTTGAAGATAGACAGGACCTTAAGAAGAGGCTGGATGAACTAGCCAGTGCACCAACCAAGCTTGAGGGATTGGACAACTGGATACCAGGGAGGGTATCTCGGAAGCAAAGTCTGGCAAAATGCTTGGCAAATTACTTGCTGGTAAAGATGTACTTCACATCCAAAGAACCTCTGGCCAACAACTTAGACAGGCACAGCCCTATTTTATGGAAGAAAGGTTCAGAGCCATCGGGTACATGGGGCATCCCTCGCTTTCTGGGATCGGGAGGAGGTGCAAGTGGTGTTTGTGGCACGACATGGTTGGGCGTACGGTGTGCAAAGAAGGAGTTTCATGATCAAGAATTTGAGGGTCTCTTTTTGAAAGAAGCTGGCATATCAGCACGTATGAAGCACCCATCTGTCATCAATTTCATCAGCTGTGGCAATGGGTCGGAGAAAGGCGATCGGTTCATCGCCATGGAGCATATGCAAATGAACCTATATAACTTGATTGAGAAGCAGAAGGGAAAGCATTTCTCAGTCGCTGTGGCAGTTGACATGATGGTGCAAATGGCACGAGGGGTTTGGTATCTGCATGGCCAAGGTGTTGCACATCGTGACCTTAAACCTCAGAATGTGGTCGTGAACCGGTTGACCGTTCCACATGTGGAGGACCATTATTGTGTGAAGTTGGTGGATTTTGGGGGTTCTAAGACTGAAGTGGAAGTGTACTCCAAGTTGAACACCATGACTTATCGTGGTATCGGCACCATAATGTACAGAGCTCCAGAGGCTCATCGAAAGGCGAACGAAGCGACAAAGGGCATAGGGAAGGTGAATTGGTTCAAGGCAGATGCTTTCAGCTTTGCAATGACTTGTGCGCATCTCTTGTCTCTTGAAACGCCTTTCCAAGATACAATGCCAAATTTCTTGTATGGAGATCTAAATGAGGGAAGTCGGCCGGAGGTTCCTGATATGTATCCAACGGAGTTGATTTCGATTTTAGGGGATTGCTGGGAGACTGATCCACGATCGAGACCTTCTTTTGCAAGGATTTGTACGAGATTGGAGGAGTTTCAACTCGAGTTTTTGATGGGTTATGTACCTGTAAACAAAGAAATGAAGGAAGAGAATATTGATGTTGGTGAAGGTTTTGAGTATATCAGAGTGAAATTGGGCACTTCCACTAAAGGGCCGCTTGACAATGGCGGGGAGGTAAGTGGCTTAACAGAAACTTTTTACTGAATGGGTTGTGTCAGGTTGTATGTTATTTGTAAACGTAGATGGAAACACTTTTATTTATCTTCTATCATCATATTGTAATTGTGTTTATAATTTTGCATTTGATGTTTCTTGTTTCAAATTCATCATGATAATTATCAATGTAATAAACTTTTATTAACATATTTTTATGGAAATTATATCATTCCAATTTGACATACAGAACTAGATTATTTTGTTAAGGTCAATAGGACGCATTTTGACAAGATATATGGTGGGCATTTGGGAATTAGGATCAAAGCAACAGAATTGATAACGTGGCAATCATATCGTGCTTCAAAAACATGTCCATGGCGCGGAGCACATCCGAAAGCCTTTTGGATATATGTAAGCACAGCGTGGGCAGCTTAAAAGATCTTCAAGATGGTGGAATCCTGCTCAATCGGAAACAATGTCAGGATTTATCATCCAAGCTTTCAGTTACTATTCGGAATGTTGAAGAGCTTATTTCATACTCCGGAGCACATATTGTCTCATTCGGACCTGCACTTGAAAGATTGTACCGATGTCTTGAGAAGGCAAACTTGCTTGTGACAAACTGTGCGGAGAAAGATTGGTGTGCGGCAGCTGTGTTTCAGTGTCAAAATGAGAATGCCTTCCGAGAAATCTTGCTGGATGTCGGCTTCTGTTACAATGCCATCTATGAACAAGTCAAGACAAAGAGGAAAGACTGGAATGATCCTCCACAAGATCTCCGGCAGTGCTCTCTGTTTGACCCTGCTACAGATGGCGATGCGCTAGAAGATAAACAGGACCTTCAGAAGAAGTTGGATGCACTAGCCAATACACCATTCAGGCTTACTAGACTGGACAACTGGATACCAGGGAGGGAATGCTTGGCAAATTACTTGCTGGATAAGATGTGCTTCACATCCAAAGAACCTCTAGCCAACAAACTAGACAGGCACAGTCCTATTTTGTGGTTGAAAGAATTTGAGCCACCAGGGACATGGGGCAATTCCTACTTTCTTGGATCTGGAGGAGGTGCAAGTGGTGTTTGTGGGACGACATGGTTGGGCGTACGGTGTGCAAAGAAGGAGTTTCATGATCAAGAATTTGAGGATCTCTTTTTGAAAGAAGCTGGGATATCGGCACGTATGAAGCACCCATCTGTCATCGATTTCATCAGCTGTGGCAATGGCTCGGAGAAAGGCGATCGGTTCATCGCCATGGAGCATATGCAAATGAACCTATACAACTTGATCGAGAAGCAGAAGGGAGAGCATTTTTCAGTCGCTGCGGCAGTTGACATGATGGTGCAAATGGCACGAGGGGTTTGGTATCTGCATGGCCAACGTGTTGCACATCGTGACCTCAAACCTCAGAATGTGGTCGTGAACCTGTTGACCGTTCCTAATGTGGGAGAGCATTATTGTGTGAAGTTGGTGGATTTTGGAGTTTCTAAAACTGAAGTGCAAGTGTCCAAGTTGAACACCATGACTTATCGTGGCATCGGCACGACAATGTATAGAGCTCCAGAGGCTCATCCTAAGGCGAACGAAGCGACAAAGGGCATAGGGAAGGTGAATTGGTTCAAGGCAGATGCTTTCAGCTTTGCAATGACTTGTGCGCATCTTTTGTGTCTGGAAAGACCTAAAGATACAAAGCTGAGTGACTTGTTTGGAGATCTCAATAAGGGAATTCGGCCGATTCGGCCGAAGGTTCCTGATGTGTATCCAACGGAATTGATTTCAATTTTAGAGGATTGTTGGCACACCGATCCTCGAGCAAGACCTTCTTTTGCAAGGATTTGTACGAGATTGGAAGAATTTCAACTCAAGTTTTTGGTGGGTTACATAACTGTGAACAAAGAAATGAAGGAAGAGAGTAACGATGTTGGTGGAGGTATCGAATATATCAAAATGAAATTGGGGCACTATGAGGTGAACATACACATTGATTGTGTGGACCACATGGATACTAATTAAGAGGAATGATAGACATTGGGAGTATGGACATAGCAATTTAGATAGCAATATACAACGGGGAGCTTGGAGAGGAAAGAGCGGAGAAGCTGCAGCCATTGGTTGCGCCTGGGTTGCAAGTTGTGAGGAAGGCGATGAAGACATTAGAACCACATGAGCTCACTGCATTGGAATCTGCCACCTTGCCATGTTTGGAAGATTATCCATGGGACTTGCGGGCCATTGCCAGATTTGAGGAGCATGGCAACGAAAGCAGTGATCCAATATCAGAAGACACAGGGAAAGTGGAGTCATTGAAGCGGGCTGTGGACTCCGCAGCAGAGTGGTTCCGAAGCCACTTGGAGGAATATGACGGACATGACATGTTGAAGACATACGGTTTGCAGCGAATTCGCTACAAAGTAAGGGAGGAGGACAACGATCCGAAGTACAGACGGGGTTCGATGTCGTGGCTTTGCTTGGACCATGTAAGCTCAGATTTGAAAGCGGGTACGCTGGAGTCCTATCCTTTGAAGTACTATGATGTGGAGGTTGATTATCAGCTTCGATTCCCTCATGTGAAGAAGCGTTAGTAGTAAATATTAAAGTGTTACATCTTTCAAGATGGTTGAATTTCAGAAGCAATTGTGACTCTGTTCTCTCAATCAACTCAACTACTTCAATTCTGGTTTTAGGTTCTCAAATAATACAAACACCAGGACAGGCAACTGTGCTTTGATTTACGCTATGACTGAATATTAATTGTTATCGTTTGCAACTAACTAAAGCACGTCAGTATTCCAGCTCAGGAACTTATAGAGTTGCCACCTCTAAGAGCATCCCCAGTAAGAGCATCCCCAGTAAGCTGTAAACCTGTAAGCCTGTAATTATGAGGACGTCATTCTCCCAAACCTGAGTGCCTTTCCGAAGCAAAACATTCCAAAACTGTTTACAGATTTACAGGTTTGCCCCAAAAAACCTTCCAAAATCAGGTTTCGACCTGTAAATTACAGACTTACAAGCTCGAATACAGGCTTGGCCTGAACCGCAATTCACGTCTTTCTACATCTTTCCGTTTACAGGTTTACGGTTCAGGCCTTACTGGGGATGCTCTTACAAGCTCGAATACAGGCTTGGCCTGAACCGCAATTCACGTCTTTCTACATCTTTCCGTTTACAGGTTTACGGTTCAGGCCTTACTGGGGATGCTCTTACAAGCTCGAATACAGGCTTGGCCTGAACCGCAATTCACGTCTTTCTACATCTTTCCGTTTACAGGTTTACGGTTCAGGCCTTACTGGGGATGCTCTAAGTTGTTCGCAGGAAGATCGTGAGTAGGAGAATCCACCTATTGCCCTAACCTTGATGCACAATTCTCGGGCATTGGTTTACTTGTAGCAGGGTAGTTGGAAGAAATCTACAATGAAACTGGAATGATGGAGCGGCATTGCGACTCAAATACACCGTCTACGTACCGGAAACACGAACTTCAAGACATGCGTGAGAACGAACCTAGAATGGTGTATTTCAAAAAGTTGTGATTAGAAGGAAACCCAGTTACGATATCTGGTAAAACTAAAGACGTGGTGGTATGAAGAATCCTCTAATCTTAATCTCAATCTCACTCCCCTCCCTTGTAATCAGTACCAGCAACTGTTTATACTCCTCCTTAATAAATTACTAGCTCTCTCACTCTTCAGTCCTCCGACTTGATCTCCAAAGATCACAACAGTGTACAGTAGCATTGCTAAACAGGCATGCCCCTAGAGGTTCACGTCATGAGCATAGACCGTTAAATTCTCATGCATTCACAAGAAAAATAAATTATACAAAGAATGGACTGTATCGGCTTCTGTAAAAGGGAAAAGTCTGTCTGCGGTGCCAAATTGACACGAAACATACATATTTTCGAATTTCAGAATGCGTCAGAGCCTGGATTGCTTGAACTCCGAAAACACTTCAGCAGCTCCGAAACAGTACGTGGGATTTCAGAACTATACAAGAGCAGTCATCAATTGTACTAATTTGTGGGCCAGAACTCAACCTTAGGTAATATTACGTGATTTTCACTTGGAGTGTCTTGCACCAGGTGACAGCATGCGCACTTCCTGCACGAAAGATTCAAGGTTCGTCCTGGAAGAACCACCTGGCCTTACAGCCTTCTCAATCAATTCACTGATCTGCAGAACTTTAGCTTTCATAGCATCACCGGCTGGCTCCGCCATCAGGGTCCGAATCGCCCTTTCAAAAGTTTCGCTCGTGATCATATCGCGCCACCCACCGGTTTTGTTGATGCGAATTGCTACGCCCAAAAGTTGGTCCAGCAGGGTGGCATTCATCATTTGCTCCGCTTGGTACGGCCATGCAATCATCGGGACGCCGACTGAGATGCTCTCGATGGTGGAATTCCATCCACAGTGGCTTACGAATCCCCGAACTGCACGGTGCGCCAGGATGTGCAGCTGTGGAGCCCAGTCCAGATACACCAACCCCCTTGCCTTTGTCCTCTCCAGAAACCCTTCAGGAAAGACTTGTGAGAAATCTTCGCTCACCGGTTTCCCGATTTCGTCTTTTGGGATCCGTAGTACCCAGAAGAAGCGCTGCCCGCTGTTTTCTATGGCAATGGCCATCTGTCGAATCTGCTCGTCGGAAACCATGGCGACCGTTCCGAAGCATATGTAGAGCACAGAAGAGTCCGGTTGCTTGTTTAACCAGTCAAAGCATTCCCCTTCTTCTGAAGTTTCTCGCAGCTTCTGTCGCAAAGTCAGCTTTCCTTCCCCTAACCCTTCTACCAATGGGCCTACCGTCCAGATCCTCGGTGGCTACACAATGACATAACAAATTTTGAATCAGGATTTCTGCATCCATTCACCACAGCTCTTCATTCTATGAGAACACAATAACGACATGCCCTAATCATGACACGAGTAACTAGGATCAGGCCATGGTTTAGTATTCATGTTTCTACTCCCATTTCTATCTAAAATACTAACAGCTTAATACATTTCTAATGATGATGATAGTCACGCGAAACACTTACGTACCAATTGTTACATCCGACCACATGACAGCTTTCATAATATTATTAGAAGAATCGGGGAATGGCAAGGAGAAAAAGATTCAAGCGAAGGGTCATTGCACCTTATCACTTCGTGAATTCTCAATGATGTAACGTTGAAGACCTTCAATGATAGAACGCTCCAATTCACCCACACTGTTAACGAGCAGACCACCTGCTTTCCAGAGCTGATGCGCTTCGTTTAAGAGGAAGTGATGGCTCCCAGGATTGTCAGTATCCCCAAGCTGCGAAGGCGGCAAGTCGCCTGGGGGAATCGGGGGGAAATTCGGAATCATCAAAGGACTGGCGCCTCTTCTGCTGGGGATCAAACCCTCCGCATTGAACTTGGGAAGGTGTAAAACTAGAGACAGAAAGTGTACCGGGGAAGCAAAGAGACAGTACCTCACTATGTTGAACTTCTCCGCAGTTCCCTGCGCATCGTGTCCAAGGATAACCCCAATCAGCCAAAACAAACTTCACCGAAAACCTCCATCAAAGATTCAACAAAACGAATCTGTGACCTAATCATGCATTAGCGGAACGAAAACATAACTTCTGTTTGTGCACAACCCTCCACCCTAAGCCTTACCTGGGTGAACCCCAAGAACATGTCGGAGATGATACACACGGGAGCGCCACCGTTGCAGTGGCTCGGATACTCGATCATCCGCGACACACCCATAAGTTTCCCCATCATCTTGTCGAACTTCTCCACGTTCTCGTACATGATATGCTTCAGATCATCAAACGACGCCATGTCCAAGCCGCCTTCGATGGGCACCTCGAACGTCTCCAGCTTAACATTCTCCCGGGCGTCGAAGCTCTCATCCTCAACAAGCGACCTCATCACCTTGGACAGCTCGTGCTTCGGACACACGAACGTGATGGCAACTCCATAGCGAGCCAAGCTCCTTGCGAAGGGAATGAACGGAGCGATGTGCCCCGATGCAGGAAATGGAAAAACCACAACATGGCCACCCTGCAATCTCTCTCCCAACCGGTCTGCCTCTGCCTCAGTCATCACATACGCTTACCTCAAATCCTTACTAACTAGCTCACAATCCCAATGACACTCCCATAAACCGAAAGATCACTTCTTAACTCTCTACAACGATCATCACTAGCACATGAACGACATCTCAACTCTTCTGTGAACTGAAACAATGTTGATCTTCACTCAGAATTATACAACACCATATGAACCAGCATCTGGTGTTTCATGAACTCAAGGAAGTAACCCACATGATACAACATGCGCTTCACAGGTCGGAGACAAGTACCGCTTGTGAGTTCGATTCTATCTCAGCCTTACGTACAGCCTTGCGTCTGTTCAATGCAGTGATCTCTCGGACAGTATAGATAGAGCAGGCCAAACTAATCAAAACACTGGACACTGTTGTAGCTTTTGACTGACAGGAAACAGACTCGGCAGTGAGAAGAATTTGGGCACCACGTGGAATCGACTTTGCTGATCAAGAAATTTCTAGTGAGTGGCACTTTGACAGGATATTCGTCTAGTATTTTTAATGGAGTTTCTGAGTTTTGTCCCATGTCCTGATGGTGGTTGCAGTGTCGACGTAGAAACTGTGAACGTGGGAGGGACGACCACGTTGCTTGTTGCCGTGCGGCCACCTCAATTGGAGCGTCTGTGCATAATTGACGCTCTTTTGTTCTCAGCTGAGTCTGTTTTGTAGTCCAAAAACAAAATGACTCAATGAGGTGCATCGGTAGCTTGGGAAAAATAGGGTTGCATTAGCACATTTGGCATTGGTTTACAAAGTAGAATGATTGATATGAAATGCGTTTGAGAGTTTTATTTTATCAGAAAGCATGATTTGAGTCAAAGTCAGCCGTCGAAATACATCTATTCTTCGTCAAAAAAGGTGTTGATAGTTTGCTAGTAATCAGTGGCGACCTCAACTTAAATATTTACACAAGCCTTGAGCGTTGTGGAGGTTGAGATCAGACTTTCAAATCTGATTTCTGAGCATGGTGAGCTTGTGCCAGATTCTTGTCAATTTTGATTAGAGTCAAGTGTGTTGTGCCATATTGAGTCAAGACTACTGTTGCTCTTGTAGATGTACAAAATATTTTGGGACAGGAAGGACGTGCTTTGGTTGAAGGTGCCGGAGAGCCTATTTGTAAACCCAGTCCATAGTCATTCACAGATGCTAAATTACTTAAGTAGCAACAAATGGATTTAAGTTAATAATATTATTCCAGAACAGGTGCAAAAGAGATACAACTGCAGCATAAGTCTAAACAATTCAAGGGGCAACTTCATGGATAGGAGTACTTACTTCAGCTAGACTAGACTTGTTTGCAAAGATTAGTAATAATATAATCTCATTATAGGAATGAGTGTTTCTAGGATGAAGTATAGTTGATTCCTTCACTTTCCAAACCAAATTGTATTGTGAAATGAGAATATCTGAAATCTTCAAAAAAAATTACAATTGTTAATAAAAGCAAGGTTTAAGATGCAACAAACACCTAAGTTTATAAAGTGAAGTTAAGAATAGTACTCTGCAATATAAAGATTTTCCTTTGTCGATACGGGCGTGGCTGAAGTAGAATGTTCATTTTAGATAACACTTTCAAAGGTTCATCTTTTGATGGTCCTAAAAACAATTTCAAATATTTATTATTAGAAGATGGTACTTTTGTTACTCTTATTTTTATGAACTCAAGTATTTTATTTTATATGATGACTTATTTTTAGAATTTGAAAAAATAAAATAAAAAATTGAAAGTAGACACATGTGCAATTTTAAACTCTACTTAAAGATAATAGATAAAGTTTAATTATCTAATTAACCCCTAACTATCCTTAAAACCCAAAATGGGTTTTTGCACTTTCGGGCAGCCCAGATGGAGAGGTTAAAAGTAATATTTTTTTTCAAGATTTTTATTGGATGCTCCCTTTACGGTAAGGTCTATGTAGTAAAATTTTTGAAGCCAAATTCCAATTTTAGAACCTTCATCTAGAAATTTTAGGTTTCAAATCCAAAACGGGCAGTCTAAAATTAGGTCTTTTTACAAAAACAAAATTTGAAATATGTTCATAACCAAATCACTATTTAAATTCCATAGTGACCCAAGTCAAAAAGTTTACCAATTTTACAAGGGCAGCCTCCAAAACTTACAAAGACAAGCTTCAAAGTTTTTAGTAATTTTTGAATTTCTCCTTTAAAAATTTGTCAAAATTCGAGATTTTTGAATTTTTGAATTTTTTTTTCTTCTGAAAATCACAAATTTATGAAGGTACCTACTCACCGTTCAATTTTTCTTTAGCTCACAAATTGTTTTTGTAATGCATGTTTTACTATTTTGTCAATTTTATACCTTCTTATAGAAAATAATTTTTATGAAGGTCTAAAAAGCGTTTTTTTGGCCTAAATTTTTGCATGAGCATACCTAACCTAGTTAGCTACATGGAAAAAAATGTGACCAAAATGTTTGAAGTAATAATCATCAAGTCTCCCTTTGGCCCATTTGCACCATGCCTCTCGGCCAAGGCCCAAAAAAATATCTGCTGAAACTTTGAACACTACGATCTCACTAATAAAAAACATCCAACGGTTGAAATTTGAATCGGTTCTTCCAAGTAGGGTTAGGTACAAGATCTTACGGTTGAATTTCCAAAAAAAGATAAATAAATTGTTTCATATCCTCGGGAGGGCATAGTAGTAAAAAATGGCAGTTTTGAGGATTCAAGCTCTCAAAAACACAAGGAAATTTAGGGGTTAAAAAAGAATTACAAAGTTAAGACTTTCACTTAGAATTCAAATTTATCAATTAAAGCTATAAATAGAATACTTGGAAATACATCTCTTCTATATATACAATTGTTTTAAAAAAATTGAAACATTTTTATTTTTTTTTGGTTGGTATATTATATTTTTTTTTTGTTTTTTGGTAGAGATGAACATGATGGCTATTTACAAATTTTTAATTGTTTTAGTACTTTTACTTTCTGTGATACAAAATGGAGTTGAAGGAAGGTTGCTATTGCATGAAGATTTATCTTTAACAAGCACTAAATCTTGGTGGTCGTCGTGGTTTCCTTCTTATCGGCAATATCATACTTCACCACAAGCTTTTGAGATACTACCTCCTTATGAAGATTTACAACCTCATGAAGCATATGCAGAGGCTCCAAGACCTTTTATCTATCCACGTGAGGAAGTACCCGTGGGAGCTCCATCATCTTTCATTTATCCCCGTGGGGAAGTACCCGTGGGAGCTCCATCATCTTTCATTTATCCAAATGGAGAAGCACCCGTTGGAGCTCCATCATCTTTCATTTATCCACATGGAGAAGCATCCGTTGGAGCTCCATCATTGTTCATTTATCCACGTAGAGAAGCACCCGTGGAAACTCCATCATCTTTCATTTATCCACCCATCCAGGCTCCTATACCTTCTCGTTAAATAAATCATTTTAATCTAATCATTTCAATACAAATTTGAATGTTTAATATTAGATTTTAGCATGGATAGATACTGATTTGATGTAAACTTTTGAATTATCAAATCTAGTACAAAATCTAATATTGAATATTATTATTTCATTAATATTCCAATCAAATAGTAGTTATACTAGAATTATATCTTATGTCTCCAATTTTCATAGATATTTGAATCAATACCATAAAGGATATAACTATCTACAGTAATTCACATCAACTGTAGTACAAATTTTAAATTTATTATACAGAGTACTTCGCACATTTCCCTGCACAAACACACTTCCCTACACATTTCCCTGCACATCAAAACATACACAACATTCCCTCCCATACACCAAAAACACCCCCACAAAGAAACTCCCCTCACAAGAACACCCACCAAGATAAAAGCAGAGCCAACCCAACTCAGCCAAGAACCCCAAACCCAACCCCCCCAAAAAACTCAAAAAAAGAAATCACAACCCCCCCACTTTTTCACCACAAAATCCCATTGGCAGCCTCCAAAACTGGCACCTTTACGCAGGCCAAGGCGAGAGCTTTGGTCCTGCTCCCACAACCGCCACCCTTTTTCCAAGCTCCCAGCTTTCCAATCCCACCACCTCAACTGCAAGCTCACCGAGGCCATGGCAATGGATGGACAAGCTCACATGGAATGCAACACAGCGGCGTAGTTTAGCAGCAAACAGATGCTCCCGGGACAGTGTTTGTGGAGCTCAATTGGAGACAAAGAGGTGGAGGTGGAGGAAGTGGGGCAATGATGTGGGGAGTGCAGGGATAATCCTCCTGGTTGTGATGGTGGCCGCCACCATGGCGAGCTTGGCAGTGGGGGTGCCCATGGTGGGGCGGGAGGGCGCACTGGTGTGTGGAGCGCAGGAGGGGGTGTGGTCGCAGGTGAAGAGCCAGGTTTTGGTGAGTGGGAGGGGCGGGTTGAGGTGTGGGAGGGTGGAGTTTCAAGGGAGGAGCTGGAGGACTGGGAGGGGGGCAGCGGTGAGGATGTGTGGGATGGGGGTGGAGAGTGGTGAGGTGGGGAAGGTGGGCTATGGGGGGCAGTCTGGTGGGACTCAGCCGATTCAGTTCGAGGGCGGGGAGGATCCGCCCACTGTGGTGTATGCGCCTGATCGAAGGATTGTTGCAAGTAAGTGTTGGCATGGTTGATTGGTTGGATGTGTTTTTTTGGTTGGTGAACTGTTCTGGGGGTTTGGCATGGCAGGGTTGATGTGTTTTTTGAGGTGGTGCATTGGGAGGGGATGAATTGGGGGAGTGTTTGAGAGTGTTTGAGTGATGACGTATGGGGGTTGGTTTCGGTTGGGTTGGGTTTGGTGGATGCAGTTGGTGATTTGCATGGCGATATTGAGAGAACGCAGTGGGCTTTACAACTTGCGGGAGTTTTGAGCAAGGATGGGCAGCATCGATGGACCGGAGGCACCACGGTATTTTCCGATTCCATGGAGCAGTTTTTATTTTATTTTTTTAATGATTTTAAATGGAGGTGTTGTTCTGCATTGGTTTAGGTAATTCTTGATTGGATAATTTGCTGATGAGCTTTTGGGCGGGGGAACTTATGCAGGTTTTGGTGCAAGTGGGCGATGTGCTTGACAGAGGGGAAGACGAAATAGCTATCTTGTCTCTTTTAGCGTACCTGGGCAAGCAAGCCCGCAGCAAGGGTGGGGCTGTCTTTCAGGTTTTATTCAGTTGCTTCGTTCACAGTTCGTTGCAAAACCCTCGTCCTTTGTCACTGAGGGTAACTTGATCTCGCTTCACAGCATTGCAGTGAAAAAATATGCGTGCATTGATTGATACGAACGGCTTCCCGAGTTTGAGCTGCGATTTTTTATATTTTTCTTATTTTGTTCCGTTCTTGGTTGGACTGTCTTTTCAGATACTTGGCAATCATGAGACGATGAATGTAGCTGGCGATTTCCGATATGTTGCTCCTGGTGGTTTCCAAGAAGCTGAGACATTTGCAGAATATTGTGAGCAAGATCATGGCGGTAACTGGAATGCGGCTTTTGAGGAATGGCACTTTGCATCTCAAGAATTTAAGAAAAGTCGGGGAGTCGATTTCACTGGCTGGCTACCTATTTTCAACCCCATCAAGGTAAAGGGCTGTTACTCTGTCTGCTTGCACATGGTAACGATAGGTTCATAACACCTGTAGCAACTTACACTTCTGTCTGAGTAGCTGTCTGTTAGCAACAAGATGTGTTTCTGTCTAAGAATTAGTGGGTTAGGGTTATGTAGTTGCTACTCTGGTATCACATAGTGAGCTGAGGATTGGTGCGTCTTTGTCTGGCGTGTGCAGATTCAGAAGGGAGTTGTTGCAAGGACAAAGCTTTTGTCTCCCGGAGGGCCATTGGCGACGCAGCTGGCTGCCCATGGGGTCGTATTAAAAGTTAACGATTGGTTATTCGCACATGGAGGAGTCCTGCCTCATCACGGTTAGTGTTACGACGTACTTGAGTTATCATATTCGTAGTTGTATTTGTCTTTCTGTTCATTTTATTTGATCTGCAATAATATCATTTAGTAGTATAGAGTGCTGATATTGACATTTCGTTGCAGACGGTGTTTTTGTATGAGCATTAGTAAAGTTTTATTTGTTTGTGTTTTCATGCAGTGGACTATGGATTGGAGAGGATGAATAAGGAAGTAAGCCTATGGATGAAGATGGGAAATAATAGATGGGGCCAACCCGCTCAGATGCCTTTTGTTGCCGTTAAAGGTTTCGATAGCATAGTCTGGAGCAGGTTGTACTCTAAGGAGAATTTTGATAGACCTCAAGAGAAGATTCAGGTACTTCACCAATGCTTAGTGCTGAGGAACATCGATGTCTCCCTAGCTTCCTTAAATCAGAATGCACTCCTCTCTGTTCTGAAACTGAAGTTGGGCTGGCTAGATTTTCGGGAATTCGGTAAAAAGTCATGTTTGCACATTGCAGTAGGAAATTGGTCCTTTTGGTTGTACCTTGGATACCTTATGTCCTGTTCAAAAAATATTGGAGGCTTGTTAAAATCATCATTGATGGTGTACCAGCAAAAGGATGAACTTAGATTGCACTAACAATTGCTGCTAATATTAATTTTTGTTCTAGAAACGCATAGAAAGACATTGATAAGGAGCGGTGACTATCTTAGCAATCTTGGCATAGTACTCCTTATTCACTTTTTTCTGGTGGTTTTATGTGATCCAGGCATGCGGTATATTAGCAGCAGCTCTGGCTGCAACAAATTGTCGAGGCCTTATTGTCGGCCACACCCCACAAACGATCGGTGCCAACTGGTATGGTCAACCCTTCCATGTTAGCAAATATGATCCATTTCAAATTCTGAAATAAGTCCAGCATGTTTCGTAGTTGGCAAACCTGGGTGCTATATGATGATCGTCAGTTGCCAAGTACAGGCGACCAATAGAGTCGTGCTTTCTAAGTATTTACCAATCTGCAAAAATGTTCACAGACCATGCACGAGATTGACCCGCATGCTCTAATTTTGTGGAATTTAAATAAATTTCGAAGTTCAGTAATTCTAAGTACAAGGGTTTTGGTTCCATGGTTTAATTTGTTGGGGCTCCTAACCTTGTATTTGCGTGCAGCAAATGCGATGGGCGTATTTGGCGAATAGATGTTGGCATGTCTAGTGGAGTCCTCCACGCTCTCCCTGAGGTAAAATTTTCCCTCCTTTCCTTCAAATAGTTGCACAGAAAGAGTCGCATGTCCAGTTGCAGTGACAGGGATATTAAACTGATGATTTGCTTGCTATCCCTGTTCACTTTGTTCTCTGGAGAGCCCAGATTTAGTCCCATGTACTGGACCTCCTACAAATTTCTCACTGAAACGTTGGTAATGCAGGTCCTTGAAATTGTCGACGATAAAGTGAGGATACTGAGTGTGGCTGAAGAGTTCCTTCAGGAAGATGAGGAGCCTCCAGAAGAATTAAGCTGGAAGGATAGGATGGAAGTGCAAAATTACAGGACGTGATAAAATCACATGTCTAGCCATAAATTTTAAGAAAACAAGCTTTCAGTTTCAAGTACTTCGAAGACCTGCCTTTTCGAAGACTTTTTTAATCTCATGTAGAGCTACGGACCTAACATTTAGATCCTACCTTATTACACTCGTGTCAGCGAGTATTTGTTGAAAAATCATGGATAAATAGGTGGCATTCACAACCCTGTAATTCTGCCTCAAGTTCGAATGGACTACCCAATTACCCAAACGGGCTGGAATTACAGTTGGTGTTTTCGACATCAGGAGTGCTCTGGCCTTCTTAGTACAGTATCCAATTGTTTTGAGCAGTGCTATGCTAAACTTGGAAAGTAGGTAATATGTCATTTGGAGGAGCGTAACGTTGAGAATTGAAAGCTCTCCATGGGATTACGACCAAACAATCGTCTTGGTCCTCTCATTCCTTCAAATGTTAATAGCTCTAAAAACTTGTAAAAGTGTGATGAGATTTAAATAATACTTTGTCATTTGCATGTCCGAGACTATAAAGACCTTTCAACAAACTTCCATCAATACTTTTATCATAGAAACTACATTTTTGACTTATAATTATTGTAGATCACAATAGTAAGAACAATCTCCTTTTAAAAGGATCCATTTGATAATGTAGGTCACTTCAATTCTAAACTCAACATTATTTGAATTATTTTATGATCTACACTTGAAGTTAGAACACATCCTTACAAGTCATGGATCATTATGCAAATCAAAAACCTAGATTATAAGTATGTTCAATGTGAGCTTCACTGATTAGAAAACCCACATCAAGTAGGAAACATTTTCCATAAGTTGCTCAAGGCACTGCAGTTATTGAAACGATCCCTGAAGAATTGATCGGTGCTAAAATTCCTACTTGAGATGTTGACCAATCTGAAGCAAACAAGCAGTGAAGGGGATTAAAAATAAAAAAATAAAAAAATAAAAAATAAAAAAGCGTTAACCGATTGAAGCTAATAATCATTGAAAGAAAAAAAAAATTTAAAAAAAATAGAAAGTGCTAGATCTAAATATATAAACTGCGCTTGACTCTGACAGCATCTGCAGCAGAATATTCGATTCTGGGCGAATGACCGTGTGGCCCAATGGATAAGGCGCTTGCCTACGGAGCAAGAGATTCTGGGTTCGATCCCCAGCATGGTCGCAATTCTTTTTAAAAACATTGCTCTCATCGAAGTTTTGATCACTAATCTCCACCCTAAAACTATTTACATACCCATGGGTTTTTTGAAAAAGTGTTTTCATTGAATTTTTACATCATTCATGATTGTCATTGGAACACATACTTCATTGCTATGATGTTTGACCCACTTGATTGAGGCAAATGTTTCAATTCAAACATTTCAACAAATAACTGCAAAACCACAACACTAAATTAAACATTTGCATATTTGGCGAATCTTATATTCATATACCAAAGAAAAATGAATACACATCTTCCAGCAATACTAGCATGAACCTTAATCTTGATTATTACCTTGCACACTTACATATTCTATGAAACACTCAATTAATAAGACTTACAACATTGTCAAGTAATATAACTACATGTAATTTTTTAAATTTTTTTGAGTCAACTGGAACCTTTTATTCCACTGTTATTAGAGAAATAACAAAGCGCCACCGCAAAGCCAAGCAAGAAAACTAATCCCTACTGGCAGAGTAACCACCCGGCCACAAAGCCAGAGCTAACTATCATACGCAAACACTACTTCAACCAAAAGCCAAACCAAATCACAATACAACTACATGTAATTTTCACCCCATTTCCAAAGAGAATGTGCATTAAATTTGGATCTTATCGCTTTTTTGAAGACTCTATAAAATTACACAAGTTTACATTACTTTTAGACATGCATGACCATCTGAATACATTCAATGGCAAGATGCATGTATAAAGCTAGTTAGAGTCGTCTAGAAGACCACAGATATCTAGAAAGGAACTTAAGAAATATATGGAGGATGAAAATCTTCAAATAAGGTTGTGGAAATACTTGTATTAGGATAGACCATTGACCCCAAAAGATCATTGGTGTTTTTTGGGCCAAAATTGCCAAAAACAAGCCCTTACTAGTAGTTACTTGTTGGTTTCTATCTTTAGACACAAAATGAAATATATGTTGTAGGATCTTGTACCTACCCTATCTAAACAGGTTTATACCAAATCGGAGGACAATTCATTGTTTAGATTGGGAAATTATAAGACTTGAACTCACTGTAAACGTTTTTTTAACACTCCCGAAGCAATACATCTAAGTTTTAATGTCCAAACATATAAATATATTCTTCTAAATTAGAAAAAGAACTATCAAAAATTTCAATGAAATCGGGGTAAAACTCAAATTCATGGAAATTTGTTAAATACAAATAGAGTAATTCTCTGAAATTTTGAAAGACAGTGTTGGTAATAGTGGATCATGTGGATGGACTCACACCCATATCATGGAAACTTGTTGAGATAGGTTACGGCTAGATGAAATATGAAGATTGGATGGAAGAAAATTTGTAGATTGAAAATATATTTTCGATGCAAAATGAATTATGGATGATAACTATTAGTTGGATAAATATTTGGGAGAAATGAAGATAATTCCTCTGGATGGAAATCGATTGTTAGATGGAAAATATTCATTAGGTGAAAATTTTCATCAATGTGCATTGATGAAAAAATATTGGGCTATTTAATTTGCAAGTGCTCACCCTTTGAAAAAAAAAATTGTCACTTCTTGCTCCTATAAATGATAGGCGCAGCTTGGGCACAAAATGGAAGATTTTAATGGTTATCTAGTGCCTACATTAAGAGGAGATTATTCTATAATCCATAAATTTTGCATCCTAACTTCAAATGCATTGGGAATTGTATCATTAGAAAGTTGCCGATAGAAGCTATGTGTAGTAAGTATATTAGAAAATTCCAAAAATCTAGAAGCTTAAAGAAGCCTACCGAGAAGTGTTGCAACCACAATGTGATCTCAAATTAGGGGTTAGTCATATTGCAAATGTAGAGTAATGCAATACCTATGGAACACGATGATTGGCTAAAATCTCTAATTTAACTTCAATAAAGATGTCACGATGTTTTTATAGACTATTATATTTATTTTTCAAAATCCAACTATAAAAAAATACAAAGCCTTACATCATGGCAAACAAGCCTCACATTATAATTATGTAAAAAGGTGGTCTATCACGACATACAATCCATGGACATATTGCATTAATCCATACTATATATAGATTATTTATGAGTATCCCGACATCTATTGTCTCATTATATGGTAAAAAGTACCAAATCTTACATGACAATTAAGAAGTCTTCATTGCTTGAAGAGGCACGTTAAGACAACTTTAAGTAGATAGATAAAAACTCCATACATCTAGTCCTAAATGGGACTGATGTGAATGAAATGTCTGTTTGTAATGACAACGAACTATTGCCCACAGGACAAAAGGCTACTGGGACAAAACCACTCAATCCTTTCGGGAATAAACACTATGATACTAAAAGTTTGGATACGGACTAGCAAGACATTGGAGTGGTGGAAAGTTATGGGGGGCCAAAGTTTTTTGGATGTTTTTGGTAATTTTCAATTTTTCTTTTGTAGGGGATAAGAGAGGTGGCATGATGTATGGCAATAGCACTGATTTGGCCAAATATATGTTTGAGCGAGGGTTCGAGGAGCTTGAAGCATGTTTCGAGATGTTTGAGGGAGAAGAGATGTGTGGTGCCTCTTGCGCCAAAACAATAATAACTATGAGAGGGTCTACTATCCGGCTATAATTTGGGATGTCAGCGAGAAGTGATTGGTATTTTTGAAGTTTATTTGTGATAGTAGATTGAGGAAGGTTGTCGCTATAGAACGTGATTGCTAAATTGGATAGTAAAAGTAGGAATTGGGGTGAGGGGTAGAGGGGCTTGGCGATATAAAGTGAGTCTAAGGTTTCTGTGAGAGTAGTAAGTTGGGCAAGGGTGGCGAGATTATGGCTTTTATCAAAAAAGCGATAAGATCCAAATTTAATGCACATTCTCTTTGGAAATGGGGTGAAAATTACATGTAGTTGTATTGTGATTTGGTTTGGCTTTTGGTTGAAGTAGTGTTTGCGTATGATAGTTAGCTCTGGCTTTGTGGCCGGGTGGTTACTCTGCCAGTAGGGATTAGTTTTCTTGCTTGGCTTTGCGGTGGCGCTTTGTTATTTCTCTAATAACAGTGGAATAAAAGGTTCCAGTTGACTCAAAAAAATTTAAAAAATTACATGTAGTTATATTACTTGACAATGTTGTAAGTCTTATTAATTGAGTGTTTCATAGAATATGTAAGTGTGCAAGGTAATAATCAAGATTAAGGTTCATGCTAGTATTGCTGGAAGATGTGTATTCATTTTTCTTTGGTATATGAATATAAGATTCGCCAAATATGCAAATGTTTAATTTAGTGTTGTGGTTTTGCAGTTATTTGTTGAAATGTTTGAATTGAAACATTTGCCTCAATCAAGTGGGTCAAACATCATAGCAATGAAGTATGTGTTCCAATGACAATCATGAATGATGTAAAAATTCAATGAAAACACTTTTTCAAAAAACCCATGGGTATGTAAATAGTTTTAGGGTGGAGATTAGTGATCAAAACTTCGATGAGAGCAATGTTTTTAAAAAGAATTGCGACCATGCTGGGGATCGAACCCAGAATCTCTTGCTCCGTAGGCAAGCGCCTTATCCATTGGGCCACACGGTCATTCGCCCAGAATCGAATATTCTGCTGCAGATGCTGTCAGAGTCAAGCGCAGTTTATATATTTAGATCTAGCACTTTCTATTTTTTTTAAATTTTTTTTTTCTTTCAATGATTATTAGCTTCAATCGGTTAACGCTTTTTTATTTTTTATTTTTTTATTTTTTTATTTTTAATCCCCTTCACTGCTTGTTTGCTTCAGATTGGTCAACATCTCAAGTAGGAATTTTAGCACCGATCAATTCTTCAGGGATCGTTTCAATAACTGCAGTGCCTTGAGCAACTTATGGAAAATGTTTCCTACTTGATGTGGGTTTTCTAATCAGTGAAGCTCACATTGAACATACTTATAATCTAGGTTTTTGATTTGCATAATGATCCATGACTTGTAAGGATGTGTTCTAACTTCAAGTGTAGATCATAAAATAATTCAAATAATGTTGAGTTTAGAATTGAAGTGACCTACATTATCAAATGGATCCTTTTAAAAGGAGATTGTTCTTACTATTGTGATCTACAATAATTATAAGTCAAAAATGTAGTTTCTATGATAAAAGTATTGATGGAAGTTTGTTGAAAGGTCTTTATAGTCTCGGACATGCAAATGACAAAGTATTATTTAAATCTCATCACACTTTTACAAGTTTTTAGAGCTATTAACATTTGAAGGAATGAGAGGACCAAGACGATTGTTTGGTCGTAATCCCATGGAGAGCTTTCAATTCTCAACGTTACGCTCCTCCAAATGACATATTACCTACTTTCCAAGTTTAGCATAGCACTGCTCAAAACAATTGGATACTGTACTAAGAAGGCCAGAGCACTCCTGATGTCGAAAACACCAACTGTAATTCCAGCCCGTTTGGGTAATTGGGTAGTCCATTCGAACTTGAGGCAGAATTACAGGGTTGTGAATGCCACCTATTTATCCATGATTTTTCAACAAATACTCGCTGACACGAGTGTAATAAGGTAGGATCTAAATGTTAGGTCCGTAGCTCTACATGAGATTAAAAAAGTCTTCGAAAAGGCAGGTCTTCGAAGTACTTGAAACTGAAAGCTTGTTTTCTTAAAATTTATGGCTAGACATGTGATTTTATCACGTCCTGTAATTTTGCACTTCCATCCTATCCTTCCAGCTTAATTCCATTTGATGGTAGTAGGACTCTGCAGTTTATATTAACTCATTCATCATACAGCTATTGGTAATCCAAGGGTCTCTTTTATTTCCTCCCTAACAGTGTGGCTCGATTGCCATATCCGGTTTAGACCAATTTTCTACTCCTCCCTGTTTTAAGGTCTTTTTTTGGTTTGCTAAATTTGGGGCCGCATGCCCCAAATTACACTTTGAAGGTGCCCTTGATATCAGTAGGGCCCCACTCAAACATAATAATAGGGGCAAAGATTTTACCCCACCCTTTCCAAACCTGGGCTCCGAACCACACTTGTAGGGGGTATTCAGATAGTTCCGTAATCCATTTCATGTGACCCTTTGACATGATTAGCACCACCTACTGCATTCCCCCTCTTATTTTATATTTTTGTTTCATTTTAATAATTTATTAAACTGGGGAGTTCACAAATGAAAAGAAATTTCATTCCCCGCACCAACTTCAACTCTAACACCATACATTACATGGACACGCAAATTTAAGTGGTGAAAACATTAAGTTCATCCAGATTATCTCTTATAAAGCCAAATTGGCTTTTCCCAATTGTGCTCTTTTTTTGCTTCAGAGTTCAAACAAGTACTCCAGAGGAGGCTGCTCATTTGGCATAACATTGGCAGTGGTGACTGACCTTTTCAAGTTTAAAATGGTGGCTGACCTTTCGAGCTTAAAATGGTGGCTGCAGTGTACAAAATAACTGAACCACAATGCAAGTCTTCTGTTCACAACTCAGGTTTTCTCTCAAAGACTCTCTTGAATTCAGGCTGTGTGTTGCAAACTTCTGCACGGCTCTTCCCTGACTCAGTCATATCCAGCTCCTATTATCCTAATCCAAAGGCATAATTTTCAGTAATGATACAGACACTAAATTTTAAGCCCAGGTGGAGCCCAGCAACATCATTTCTAGTCAACAAATAAGATAGGAACTAGGAGGGCATGGAAATGGTGGCCGAGGCTGTTGTATGGCGTTCGTAGTACGACGGGCACTTGCTGGGTGGGGACAGCAAGTAGCAAGATTGCCGGTGCTTAACTGATGATTGTGAACAATGGGAGAACACAAGATTCGTCAGCATAGTTAGCCACTGCATGAAAAATGCTCATCCTCTTTTCTTCTCTTGTCACATTTTTTTGCACATGGCTTTACTTTCAGACATAGCACCTTCCACAGACACTAGTGGAAAACGGGTGTAACTACACTGGAATCTACACCGGTTTTCTGATTATTTATGGCATCAACACCATGGTGTTCAAAATTGCTGGTCCGGTGTAATTGGGCACGACATAGACTCGAACCCTTGTCAGTCCTTTCGCTGCGGAGGGGTCTGCTTGGTGGTCCCCCACAGTACCAAATCTGGCTTTTAGCGTACCACGTGGTACACGCACCCCAGTGGTAAAATTAATCCTGCGTAACTACTCAGTGCGACTGCTCGATGGATGACGCATGATCACATCCAATGACGAACTCGTCAATTTCATGCCAGTGGGTTTTTCCGATTTACCTTCGTAGTTTCCTGGTACCCGGTGTGTCCCTCGGTTGATATCTTATCCACGACATATCCGCCAGATTTCGGAGAGGCAGTGTCTATCGGGTATGAATAATGATATCCAGATATACCCTGTGAATGTTGATATTGGAGCGTTGATAATACTGAGCGGGTACCTGGGGTGATGGGGTATCTCAGTCCGGGTATGGGGAGGGATTTAGGGATTTCATCTGGTATTTCTGATTTAGGGATTTCGCGGGGCTTATTGGATTTAGGGATTCAGATGGGCATGTGAGGTTACTGTTACAGATGTACGAAAAAATATTGTTGGTTTGGATGAAGTTTCAGAGATTAGGGATTTGTTTTCGAAGCGATTGAAGATTAGGGATTCGAGGCAACCCTTTAGGGTTTAGGAAATGTTCCAAGGTGATCTTAAATTGGTTTGACTTTTCAAACAGGGATATATATATTCTCCAATCTGTGCAAGGAATTTAAATTGTTTGAATTAGGTTTTAAGTCTGCTGATCATTGCGGTTTAATGGCATTGGTCCATGATGATCTTGATTAGGTCTTTATTTTAAATGTAAGCTTTTTATACTGTCCAATCGTTGAGCTGTTTCGAATTCTGGAAATTAGGGCTGGGAATCGAGCGTCTAGGGTTTCGCTGATTGGTGCGTGGGGGTCTAAATTTGGACTCTGCTGTTCCGGATTTAGCTTTTTTAATTGTGTATTTCTTGATGTGGGTGCCTTTGGTCTGCGCCGTGTATTGTAGCCAGGGGTACTGTACATTGGCTGTGCCTAAAACGGTAGACGGGATTTGAAGATGCATGCAATTTGCGGGATTGTGAATATGCAGTAGAATTAGAATATGGTGAATCCGAAGACTGGCGACAGGAGCATTGGAGATGTGTCACGAAGCGAAAACGTTCTACGTTTCGCAGGTGAGTATGCGTTCACTTCCGCAATGACAGCAGATTCTGCTGCTTCCTACCTCACTATGTCTTCTTATCACGTAACACCTAATACAAACGTAACTAGGTTCGGATTTGTAAACTGTGCTAACCGTCTTCTGTAGAACCAAGCTACGTAGCTTGTGGCGCTGGAGCTATTTTTTTTTTTATCAACAATTTAGTGAGCCATTTCACATAAACAGATGAACCCGTAGGTTTGACGATTGCATGCTCTAATATGCTAAATGGCTGTCGCTCCTCAATGAAAATGAGGGGCACCCCTACTTTGTTTATTCTGTGAATCTGGACCATTTGTTCGCCCTCTGAACACAATGATCCATATTTTCCAGAATGTGATTTCCACGATCCACCGGTTCTCCCTTCTGCGACGATCGAGTTTCCATGCTCCGGATGAAGGATGAAGCAAAGCTTGTTTACTGCAACGGGACCTTCGCTGCTGAAGCGTGGGAGTAGTGTCAACTGGAATTTCTGGCGAGGTTCTCTTCTGTTCGGTGGCGGATCAATTGTAATCGCCATGCCCCTGGTGGTAACGCCATCTTGGACGTCTGGCTCGGAATGTGTACCCTCTCCCGATGTTTGATGAGCTAAGTGTTGCCGTTGAGAAGAAGGACTTTGCACGTTGCGTGGGTGAGGAGATACTTCAATCGACGTTGTTCCAGCCGAATGAGACACGTCTGTTGAAACAGCACGACCAATTGGCATGGAGTTCGTAAATTTCTACAGCAGTGAGTTGGGGGTGACGGGTACCGTATCCCCACTGGCGCAAGAGGGTGATAACGTCACTCCAGTGTGGACTTCAATCGCATGTAGAGCAACTGGAGCGGTCGGTGCTGTGTCGCACACCAGAGGCACGTGATGCTGAGGTGTGTCAAAGTGTGTTGTCTGCGTTCCGGAGTGGAGATGTGAAGACGCAGCGGGCTCACATCTGTGAAGGAGTTCTCCTGCTTGAACGGGGCCGCCACTTGAGTGACTTTCGGTGTGGTTCGCCGTCTTGTTCGCCACCGCCTCAGTGGGCGTTGTGTTCGGATTGATCAACCGTAGTAATAATTCTTTGACCTCCCTAAGTTGATCTTTGCTTGTTGACAAATCCGATGCCATGCGTTCTACAGTGGATTCGAGAGCGTGTATCCTCGTGGACTCTCGTAATACGTACGAAGGTGTGGCTGGCCGCTGCATGATTACCGTCATATCCAATACACGAATATCAGTAGGGTTAATAGAATGGGGAACTTCTGAAGTTCTAATTCCGAAATCAAAAACGGGAATTTTGTGTTTATCACCTGTGGGAAATTCGGAGTGCTGTCCTCATAGCGTGGTCCACCTATTGATGTGCAGGTCGTTACATGATGGAAACCAGCGGTTGGCGTACTCTGTTGGAATTCGGTACTGTGGCTAGCAGTTGAGTCACTATGATAAGTGGATGAGAGATGCATGCGCGAAGGGAGGTCGGGGATCGGTTGTGATGGGAGAACCTGTGACAAGAGGGAAGTGGTAATCAAAATGCAGATGTTTACGAATGATGTGCATCATGTACATCGGTGACGATGATGCTGAAACTGAAATTCACAGAGAAGAGACGCATAACAGACCTGGAATGGAGACTGTGGCAAGCTCGCATCTTCCCCTGAATTTCCTTCAATGCGCGGGGCTTTGTTCTTTCCTTTCCTCATCTCTGTCATCTGAATGGATTCATCTTTCCCCTCTGCACTCAACCAATATTTGCGCCACTCCGTGAAGGCTTCCTCTGGGCAACGGGGGTGTCTCATTCCGCTATTTTTTTCGAAGTACTTTTTCCAACTTTTCCTATCGTTTTTCAAGGTGTTTTTTAAAAACTTTCATAGGTAATTGATATCTAACGGACTGGAGTATGAGAATTGATGTTCAAGCTTTTCAGCTATGTTTTGAACCTGAGACATCCAATACTCCCGCTGAAATTTATAGCTTCTAATCTTGTAGTTCAAAGTTTGACGGGCACATAATCGTGCAGCCCTATGCCATGGACTTTTGAGACCGAGGACGGTACCTGAATTGGAGACAGGTATTTGAATGACGGGGTCACGATTCTCCGCATGCGCAGCTGCCATCTCCTTCATGTAAGGGCGGTGGAAGTCGCGACTGGCCGTTCGTTTCCGGTTCTGCTCGTGGCGATGTTCCTCTGGCGGCATATCCTGGGCTAGACGGAGTTCTTGAATGCGCTCTTCTGAGGCTACATGAGTAGGAGGTCTGCTGCTTCGACCAGAGCTTGAAGGGGCTACTCTGATGTCCCGGGCTCCATCACGAGGGAAGGTGGAAGTGCAGCCTCTCGGATCTTCGCTCCAGTGCCCTTGTATTGGAAGAGAATTGGTCTGGGGGCAGAAAATTGGAGGGTTGGACGCCTGTGCACCGTACTGAGGGGGCGCTAGATTTGGAAGACGGGTGTTCTCTACTGACTGTCCAGGACGCTGAGATATAAACAGAGAAGACAAGATCCAGGGCGTGGTAAGGTGGCTGACACTATGTTATGACCTGATGAGACGACGCTAATAAAAAACACCGAGCTTCTACAAGGCAATGGTAAAACAGTATGTGAGGCATGAATTCATTTGCATGTACTCCGTTACATCTGTCCCTGATTTCAACAAGAGCATTTGCATAAGCTAGTCATGGATACAAGTAGTCGATATCCCTAGCAACTATCGACCATTCCAACTACGTAATGCAGAGAAATGTTCGGATGGTCAATGCTGTGGTTAGTATGCTTACCTCGGGTTGGCCAGTCCGATCCACCATTCGGCCTTCCACGACTGGAAGCCTCGCGTATCGAGCTGGAAATGCCATTTCTGCTCTCTTGGTACTCAATGAAGGGGGGCGACGTTCAGGATACCTCTGTGTGGTCGATGAGGACTGGTCCGCATTGGGGCTGTCCGTGAAAGAGGTTGACGAGGTGGAGGACGCTTCGTCGCTGGAAGTCCAGCCAGCGACATCTGAGCAGGTATGTGACTTCGACAGTACATACTGATCCATTAGGGTTAGAGAGTGGCGGCGATCTGAATTCTCGGGGTACGTAGCCTACAATCGAAAATAGAGACCTGTAAAGCTAGACACGGGGGTTAGATCACTGAAAAGCAGAATATCTAGTTCGTCCTGGTGATCGTGCCCTCCCGTATTAGGTGGATTGGCACAAATGTAGTCTATTTGTGAGATGCTGACTCCCAGCCACTAAGAATTTTGACACTCGGCTAGGGGTCTCCGCACGTCTCATCTGCATGGACGATCCTGTCAGTAAAGAATAGTCTGAGTACGCGACAACTAGTGGGCGGCGTAGATGGGAACGGGGGAACTTTGCGTTTTCGGGAACGTCTCAATACTTTCTAGTACGTGCTTTGTAACCTCGGGAGTATGCGAGGTGGAGCAAGGTAAGGGGAGTCTGAGATCGACTGGCTGTAGAGGAGATTGGGCGCAGTGATGGACGACTGGAGTCCAAACACTTCCGTGAGGTACGGATTCTCTCGTGTCGATAGTTTTGGAAATGTAGTGAGTATCTGGAATTTCGGAGACTGGGGGCAGGCTCTGAATGATACTTCAGACCGTGAGGGAACGAGTCCTGGGGGAGAGATTACTGAACTCATATGCCTTTCTTCAATGCCGCCAGTTCGCTCTGACCAAGAGTTGCCCTTCAGTCCCGGCAGCGAGAGATCCGTTTTGAAATGTCCACTTAGCAATGAGTTGTTCGCCGTAGATGAAGCTGATGCTGGTGGGGTGGCCAATGTCATTGGAAATGTCTACGGAGCTCCTGATATAAACGATGATTTGCCAGCGCTGGAACAATGCGTCTGGACGAACACCGAAACGCATGATGTTATGCCTGCCCTGGAGCCGGATTGTTTGGAGATAAACGAAGGGAACGTAGGAGCTCAGTGGAGAGCTCTCGACTCTGGGAGGTTAGCTTTGGTTTTTACAGCAATCGTGTGTACTGTAGTACGGATTCAGGGAACTCCAATTGACGAAACTGGAATGGACCTAATTGGGCACATATTCTTGCACTGTTTTGTAGTTTCTAAGTAGAACAGTGTAAGTGACCGTGTAGCGTAATCCGTTAGCGCGCTGGAGGTCAAACATTTATGGCCATGGCCGGTTCCTGGTGTAGACTCTGGATGTAATCTTGTGTGCAACCAGTGCCTCCTTCAATAAATTTTGAATTCGGATCCATGACCACTCACCCCTTGTTATCAGTCGTCCGAGTCTTTACGCCGCACTTACTCGCCGTGATGACCTGCCTCTACTTAGATATATTGTTTTTGTGAACATATTCTCGTGTGCAGCATGTATTTTCCAGAAACATTTTTGATTCCATTATCGAATTTTATTTGAAATTGTAGTTCTTCACGGTAGTCCCCGTGGAGTTCTTAGAGAAATTTATCTTGTGCGTGGCATATGGAGTTTGCCACCTGTTGTACATCTTGGAATGGTGAAGAATTGACCCATGGATTAGATGGTTGGTAAAATCGCAAATTCCATGAGAAGCGCTTATATATTAGTACATGTATTTAGACACAGGAAGGGAAAGGCAATGTTGAGGGACTTCTTCGTACGTGATGTCGTCCTCTGTCCGAATCGTCTCTGCCGTTACGGGTATGGGCAGTTTATTCTTGTAAAAGATACAGGCGTTAGAATTCGCGCTAAAAGGGGTTAATGTGTTTTGCTTCGCGGTGCAGATTCAATATGGTCGCTATTTCTCCCCTTCAGTCGGAGCAGTATGAGAGGTCTTTGGAGCAGTGGCTGAACGGACGGCCACCTCAGTGCTCCTAACGAAAGGACAGGTCAATGGCTCCTGCGATATTTGATTTATGTTTGAACAGTTATTGACTGGAAGATGTTGCACGGTATACTAGAAGCAGAATTTGAGTATTTCCCTCGAGGCGGTCTGAGCAAACCATTTACATGTTAGATTAAGTATTTGTTAACAGATTGATTACTTGGATATGGATTAGGTCTTCATGACAACAAGTAACATGTGATTTACAGGTTCAAGACCTGAGCAGTGAAGCTGCAGATCTTTACCAGTTGTACTCAGTCATTCACCACATCATTCAGTGGACTACTACGAGACTCGTGACGACTTTGTGACATGAGTGTTCCATAAGGCAAGTATTATCATGCTATAGTCTAAACTACTCTCGAATGCGTGGATAATATGCCGTAGGAAAATTATGACTTAGCATATGGTGGGAACTACAGCTGCATTATATGAGAGTGCGTAGAGTAAAGATTTCCAGGATTGCCGAAAATGGTCGGCAACATTGTCATTACATTTCTGTCCTTTTCTCTACTTCAGTTTTCTAAAGGATATCGTGGTTGAAGGTTAGTTTCCGTGTAACATGTATACTTATTAGTGCTAACTTTGCAAAGAGGTGATTACAGAGAACTGCACACGGCGCACTTTTTATTTTTCCCAACCTACCTAAATGGAACGGGGGACACGTCAGGAAATGGACCAGGGTCCTCCTCTTCCTCTGCAAGATAGACGGCGTCGTCTCGCAAGAGATGCAAAGCTTAATGTGAGGGAAGAGCGGCTGGCAGATCGGGCGAGAGCAACAAAGAGAGTATGCCCCTGCAACATATGTTGCGGGGAAAACAGATCATTGAGATACAGGGGAGTTGTCCGAGAGCACCTCAATAAATATGGACGACATCCTTACCATAGAGGATCCACAGAGGTTAGGAAATTCTGTGTGTCACACCATATGAGTCTTTCGGTTACCTTCTGAGTACATCGTCAATCTACGCTATTCTCTGCCTAATTTCAATGACTGCAGGGAATTGAAGCAGACGAGTCGGATATCGAGTGGGATGTCGAAGTCAGGGCAGAGTTTGGAGTCAGAGGGGGGGGGGGGTTCACAAGCAGCGATAGGCCCATGGACGTAGGGATGGACATGGACGGGTTAGTTCAACACACATTCCATATCTATGATGGGCTGGCCTCCAGTATTGGAAACGTGGATGATAGAGTCCAGGGAGAATCAGTTTACGAGGCACCTGGTAGAGAAGAAGATGTGGATGACGCTGTTGACGGACCACAGGGGATTGGAGTTGACAATGACACCATGGACATGGATGAAATGGAAGACGAAGTATCCGCAGCAGAGGAGGAAATGCCCGACGACGACTTACCTGCCATGGAGCCCATGCCACCATCTCGGGAGCAATTACTGGAAGACAGTGCGTGCACACCTTTATTTGCAGGTTCGGGGCTCACTCAGTTAGGTGGGACATTACTTCTTCTCAATTGTCTTCGAACTCACAATGCGTCGAACCAGCTCGTCAATGAAATTTTTGCCATCCTAAGTAAGTCCATGTTGCCAACGGCGAATTCCCTTCCTGTGAACGAGTATCAGGCATCAAAAGTGCTTAAACAACTTGGTCTCGGATACGAGACCATCCACTGTTGCCCCGGTCCTCGAACTTGCGTCTTATTCCGGGGAGCAGAGTACAAGGATCTAATACGGTGTCCATACTGCAATGCTGAGAGGTACAAGGCAGTGGGAAAATCACGTGTCCCTGTAAAAGTGCTAAGGTGGTTCCCTCTTATCCCTAGGTTGCAGCGCATGTACAGTACCCCGTTGCAAGCTTCTTATATGATCTGGCATCAAAGGCATGCTAGTGAGGATGGAATCATGCGAGGGGCAGTAGACTCACATCAGTGGAGATTTGTTAATTGGAAGTGGCATAGCGAGTTTGCATTTGAGCCACGGAACCTTAGACTAGGGTTAGCAACTGATGGTGTCAACCCATTTTCAGTTAAGAGATCCACCTGGAGCACGTGGCCAGTGTTAATAATGAACTATAATCTGCCCCCGTGGATGACTACAAAGAAACACTTTGTAATGTTGAGTCTCATTATTCCCGGCAAGAAGTCAGTAACAGGGGATAATTTTGATACTTATCTGCAACCCTTGTTAGAAGAGCTTCAAATTCTCTGGAATACAGGTGTGCGAACAGACGATGCAGCGATTTATCAGGGAAGTCCAAGTTTCAATATGAAGGCAATCTTGCTATGGACAATGCATGACTTCCCTGCATATGGAATTGTAGCAGGATGTGTGACTAAAGGTTATAGGGGTTGTCCTATTTGTGGTGAAAATACAATATCACGGAGAAGCCTCGCACTACACAAAAATGTTTATGATAACCAGTATCGCAGATTCCTACCCTGTGGCCACCCTTGGAGGTCAGCTACTCACGAATTTGATGGTGTTGCCGAGCATCGCCCTGCTCCAGATAAAGTGACTGCTTCGGATATAATCAGATGGGGAGCACTTCGTCAGTCATGGGTACAAGTGGGAGCTACACCTGCATCTTCTGACCCAGCACGGCGCTTTGGCATCAAGAGGGTGTCATGTTTATTTGAATTACCTTATTGGAAGGTACCCAAAACAATCCCTCTTTTGCCTCGTACCTTGTACTCTATGTGCCGTTTGAGGTTACATTTCTGTAACAGTTGATCTTAGAAGTGGCTGATTCCTTCAAATTTGGAGTCATGTCTTGCTATCATCGCTGGTGAATCTCCGTAAAGGGACTGGTGTGGTCTCCCACTTTCGCTGATGAGTTCTCCGCGTCCAGTTCTTCGACATGTGGCACACTTCCTGCTCCTGTACACATGCGTGGAGTAGGTGGTGGAGTAGCAACAGTTTCTGAATTTGTTAGATATACTCAATTTGTATTGGAAGCGAGGTAATGCTGTACGCTTAATATGTGCCAGTAGCACTGCCAGGTCCTTGGTATGCCCGTCTTTGGATCGTATGTTGCTTAACTGGACTCAATGGTTTTTTCAATTATAGTCATGGAATCCCAGAGAACAGGTTGAAATCTCATGTAGAAAAGTTGTATCACAGTGAAGAACATTTCCCGTCTACTGTAGTCAACCTGTACAGAGCACCTGTGTCTAAACAGCTGAGTTTCCCTTCTAAGACTTAGGTATTAGCACGATGGAATGGATCGCATCCCTCCTACTCCTCCAAGTTCCCTGTTATCCTGCCCCTGATATCTTTGTACGTGCTCATTTCCTTCTCGCCGTTGCAGTCAGATGTGAGATGGAAGGTAGGCATTCTGGTCGTATTTTATGTCTTCTTTGGAATTCAGTGGTTCGTAAATGTAAATCGCAGACATGTTACGTTACGTAGCTCGTCCATGGCTTAGGACCATCACGAAATAGTACCGCATTTTTACTGCTCTCTTTCGAATGTATGTATGATACTGTCACTTCTACATCTGTTTTATCCCCCAGACAGTAGAAACCTCATATTCTAGTGCAAGCCAAGGAGTGTTGTTGGTCGTATTGCGGGTTCAGTGGTGTTAGAGTTCGGACAATCTTCGTTGTCCGTTTAAATTCCCTTGTCTTCCTGATTGCGATTCCCGCCCAGAAAAGTCAGCTTATATTGTAGTGTGATGTAGGGACATATTGCACTTTTTCTGTCGTCTAAGTAGATTGTCTTCTCTGAGACAATAGTCACGTAAACTCGTAGCAAGCTAGCATTCCTAACGTTCTGTAAATGCCAACATGTTGCAAAGCGAGTCGTTTCCTAGACGACTTGGGTAGAACAAGCTTATGATATATAACACTGGACACGGATCGGTTTAGTTATGTTCACACGGTTGCAGGCATGTGGCATATCCATCGTAACTTGGAGCACCTGATAATTTACTTTACACTGACTGATTTCTGGAAATGTGCCAGGAACTCCCTATTCGAAACACGCTCGATGTGATGCACATCGAGCGGAATGTCTCGGATAATATCCTGAAGCATGTTTTTGGAGATAAAGACACGCCAGCCACACGTCTCGATATGGCCGAAGTTGGGAGGATGTAAAACCTACACATGAGGCAGAGTACTACAGGAACGTATGTGAAGCCAAAGGCTCCCTATGTATTCTCTGAAACCGAGAAGAACACCTTCGTTTCACTCGTCACAAGCACGAAGGTCCCATCCGGGTATAGCAGTACTTTAACTAAGCATGTCGGTGAGAAAAGATTGAACGGCCTCAAGAGCCACGATCATCATGTGTTACTGCAACAGATTCTACCTTCCGCAGTTCGAAATCTTCTATCACGAGGAGTCCGGGATACCATCATTCGTCTTGGTAATTTTTTTCAGCGAATTTGTTCCAAAGTTGTTCGGATTTCAGACATTGAAATGCTTCGCACTCAAGCGGCAGAGGTACTGTGTCTCCTTGAAGTTCATTTCCCTCCTGGATTCTTTGACATAATGACGCATTTAGTTGTTCATTTAGTTGATGAGTTGGAGATTTGCGGGCCTGTCCACGCCCGCTGGTGTTACTCGGTGGAGCGGTATTTGGGCGTGCTCACACGGTACGTAAGAGACAAATCCAAGCCAGAGGCTGGAATGGCCTCTGGATATATGATCGATGAATCATTGGGATTCTGCACCGAGTACTTCTCCTTGTACGAGCACACAAGGAGCCGGGTCTGGGATGCTGAGGAGGAGCTTAGAGATTCTGGTGAATGTCTGTTAGGGAAGCCCCGAGCAAAGAGACTGACCGATAGGGAAATAGACGCCATCCATGAGTACGTGATCAAGCACAATAGTCACACCGAAGAGCTGCTCGGGTAGGCACTGGAACACTCTATGGTCATTCCCCTGTATTCACTTTGTATTCGCATATTTACGCAGGACAATAACCATACCACTCATCGTGTTATGTGGCAGGGAGTGGACGGAACAGCGGCGGTTGTATAAGCTGCAGAGATCAGAGTTTGCAAGGTCATGGAGAAGAGGCACAGGTTCTCAGATCATATACCCCCCGAATTTACGCGAACAATTCCCCAAGTTTGGGCAGTGGCTGAACTCCCACATCCGCATGCTAAAGGATGAGGGATTCCCTGTGACTCGGGAATTACAATCACTTCACTGCCCTCCGTCCCAACACGCCTGGACATTCTCCTCTATGTGGCCGTATGGAGCACACTATACTTGCAACAATGAGGAATCCCCCTCGACAGTAGCTTATGACTACGGTATTGCAGCAATTCCCCCATCCCCTGTCTGCACAGAGATTGATGTAGGGATTCTCAGAAATATAATTCTAGTCACTTATATGGGGCTCAATTGCGTTGTAATGGAAGGGTCATGGATTAAACCAGTGGACCAGGGCCGCAGAGTGGTGAAAAAAGACTCCCAAGGTTTCTGGATAGTTAACTTCGCCTCTAGGGAAGTCCGTGAAAAGGACAATCCCTATGTCTTTCCTGCATCCATCTCGCAGGTATTTTTTATGAATGACAGTGGTGATCCCTCATGGAAAGTCGTCTTGCGACATGATCCCCGGAGCAAGCGTATCGAGGGGGACCGTGATGTACTGATTTTTGGAGCAGCTGGTACTTCCCGACCGACCTTGAGCTCGCGATCTAGTGCCATGTCATTGCCCACTGCTGTCAGGGGGGGAGATACTGAGGACCTGGGAGAGGAGTTCATCGCCGATCAAGTGAACGCCATTATATACGGAGTCGAACACCCCGAAGATCAAGGGCATCTCGACGACACTCAATACGTGGATGAATATGAAATCCAGTACGTAGAGTGACCACGCATCACACAGGGCGACTGAACTTATCGATAAACGCAGCCAGCGTTGTGGTAAGTTCCACAACGCACATCGCATGTCCAACTCCCGGCATCACAAAAGTAGTAAAGATGTTGTATTTCAGTGATTGCCATATTGAGTGTAGTAATATTTCGTGGTCATTGATCTACTTTGTTTATTCCGCAAATGTTGTGGCGCATGTTCTATAGTGTGCTTGCGTGTTTGCAGCAAATCAGGCTCTTCGTGTACGTATAGGAAGTATTCAATACCATATCTTTCTGATTTTACAGTCCTCATTCGTATTCAGGTGCATTTGAGAATGACTTAGGAGGATTTCCCCGTGCGCCATAGCCAGACAATTTTGTTCAAACAGACGGGTGGCGCTGATATGCTACAAGCAGAGTACAGAGTCCATACTTTGTCGGCGGTGTATGATTATCTGTTGGTACTGGACCTGTCGTCTTGTGAATGCAAATGGTACTGTTCATTGGAAGCCCAGCCCACTTGTTGTTTACAACTCCTGTGTAGGTAATGATCACGGCTTCGAATTGCTTGTCTCTTTCAGTGCAGATATTTTGTAAAAAATAAACCTCGTTTAATGAGAGCCGTTTAATCACTTATGTTTTCGGTTAGTGAGCTCCGAATTTGGAGTGCATCTTGCCGTTGAAAAAGAGAAATTTTGTATACGGTATGGATAGAGTGTGCACCGTTTTAACTTCTCACCATTCCAACTGTCAGCAAATCATTACAGAAATGTATGGAACCAATTGAGATTTTACGGTTTCTACGGTAATGCCCCCACGAGAGTTTTAGATAACGAGTTTCAGCAAAGTTTTTGTAATTGTGTTTCTAATCGTTAAGCGATAGATTGCTTCATTCATTTGGAATGTAGACTTGTGGTATTGTTTCTCACTGAAGTAATTCCTTCCCTTGCAGCAGTGCAGGCACTATACTCATCTGCCAACAGAGGCTGAAACAGACACTGCTTCTCTTTCAAAAGAATTCATATACCCCGTTCTTCTGGATGTGTTGGTACAAAGCTAATCCAAGTAGCTGCAACTGTCCTTTTTTTTTCCACTTCAAAATCCCAATCTGCATGTGAGAGTACTATCGTGTTCCAGCTTATCGTTGCTCATGTTCTTCCAGTTCAACCATTGGAATAGGGATTCATCTGTACGATAACCGTAGTCATCAATTATGTTGGCATGATCCATTTTGCTCAGAAGGCTAGTCCAAGTCATTGCTACCATTTATTAGGAGCAGCCACTTTGTTTTTAATGTCTTCTTTGTCCAAGTTCTTCGTCTACCTGATTCAGGTCTAATCGTGCATAAACTATTATAAATACTATGTTTCCCTCAATGTACAGGGAGGTGCATGTTCGGTCGAGGCATTCTGAGCATGAGAGGATCTAAAGGGGCGTGAAGATCTCTAAATTCCACAGCTCGCAACACAGGTCAAGCGGATCAGGGGACCCCTAAACCCAGGTATTTTTTATTTTCAACACTATTTCCACATAAGGAGTGATCAGGTCACGTCACTCTATTAATCAGGGAGTAGACCCTGCCCATCGATTAGACCTCTCTAGTAGATGCAATCATGATATTAAACCACCCTGAAATCAGTAAGACACATCAGACGTGACCACATGAGTGCAAGGAAGATCAAATCCACATGAGAGATCTCGGTGATCATATTGGACACTTAATTTCTTCACTTTATGTGTGACAACTACGCCGTGATCTGATTCACCATCTTGAGTATTAGTCGACTGGGACAAGACATTTCTGAAAAGGTGATTGTACTCGTCCCTCTCTACGCTCCTCAACTCCAGAAAATTTTAGTTATTACCAGGGCACGGCTCCATTTGTGTACATTGTGACCTACTCCTCGGTGCATCTTCTCTGTATCTTCTCGCTCTGCATCTTCTCGCTCACGTTATCGTCTCTGTATTTCACGGCTTTGCGCAGGTGCTGCTCCGCACCTTCTCGGAGAGTGAAGTTCGCCACCATGCCGCATGATACTGAGGAAGGCTCGCTGGAATAGTTCGTCGTTTACATGAACCTGCGCGACAGTGGCGCCATTCCGAGCGTGACACCCACAACGTACTTTCCAGACCGGTGTGCCATGGCCCGTTTCTGGGGACCGAAGGCCTCGACGGGATGGACCTTCGACAACCACGGCGATGTTATCTATGAATACTATGCCCGATCGCTCTTCAACCGTGTACTCCAGAAAACCTGGCCCCTGTCCGGTGTGCTCCCCTTCCATTTCGCACGCGGCTTGATGGCAGAAGCTCTTGGCGTCGACATCAGCTGGGCCGAGTTTGGATATAAGATGTGTCACCCGCACCAATCTCGTTCAGATGTTCCTCGGATTCTACCTGATTTCCGCTCACTGACTGCTCCTCTCCCGGACCTTGCGATCGTCATCCCGCGCTTTGATTTGAAGGTAAGTCCCGCCCATCGTGAATTACAGCTCTCAATTTATCGTCTCGCATCTACACCGATCGGTAGGAGTGGAAAAGTTTCTCCTCGCATTCATGTACTCTGTTTTCTCTCATGTCGTAAGTACGAAAAAGCTAAATTTCATAGGTATCAAGTTGGGTTCTTATTTTATGCAATTGGACTTACAGTCTCGCTGAAGTTCTGTAGTTCTGATTTCTGGCAAATACCATAGTCTTCTGTGCATTCGTAGTTGCAACGCATGTCAAATCCATACGCCATTAAAAATTTTGAGAGAACTTGCATACTTTCTGCATGGCACTGTAGCTTGCACTGGATTATTATAACATTTTGAATGTTGCACCCATGTGCTCGGTATAGGAGCTCTCTGGTGAACCTGGAGCTGTGGAGAATCATCCGCCCAAGACGTGCCCGTCGTCACGGCCCCGCACCTGTGTATTCGCCCCTACATTCCCCCACCCGGTCAGACCCCAACGACATCGGTGACGCAGAAAAGAAGGATGAATCGGACACAGTCGCGACATCGCCTCGAGTGCAGCCCCGCGTGGTTCCGAATGGCAAGACCCAAAATCCGAATGCACCGGCACTAAATGGTTTGCTACAGGTTCGATCTGGCATTGGAGCAGTCGTCCAGAAGAGAAGATATTCTCTCAAAGAAGCCCTACACACGGAGTCGTTGGCCCTTAAGGACAGGCACCAGAAGATAATCGAGGAGAAAGATCGAGCTAGGTTCGTAGCACGCAAATGTGCAGAGAAATCAGAGGAACACCGCAAAGCCTTCAAGGAGTATGAACGAGCATGCGCGGTCCTAGCTGCGGCGAAATCGAAAAGCACTAAGTCGTCCCCAACGGAAGAGCCTTCTCAGAAGTTTTATATGGCTTCCTGTGAATCACTGGTAAAATCGTGGACGAAAACTGTGCAGGTGAAGGAAGCAAGTTTGTCGGGTTGGGAATTCAAGTCAAAGCGGCAGGCCTCGGTGGTTGCGCGACTCTATAACGAATTCAGAGCTGCAGAGGCGTCGGCTAACCAGTCTCGAAAGAAAATCCATGAGAATCTTCACGAACTGAAGGCACTTGATAACCTCCTTGAGGATCTGTAGGATCCATGTTTAGAAATGCAGTGAGTGAAGTGCCGTGAGTGAACAAGAGCAGTAATGTTGTAAATATGTCGTCAGTTAGTCAGGGGATTTCGGTATTCCGCAGCAAGATTAGTACTGGGAATTGTGAGAATTAAACAGGGATTTTGCCACGGACTTAGCAGTGGAACATCAACGATTTGCTACACTTTCTCCTGAGCCACAACCTTGTGAATTTTGAAAAACAGATCGAAAACGTTCGTTGTAAAGTGCTTGACCCTAAACCCTTGAACTAAACACTTAAAGTCGTCGACAATCTTCATATGTCCGCGTACGTGTGATTGATTTTCGTAAATCTGTTAGTCCCCGTGCAGATTTCGGTTCGTCATAGTACCGATGTGGAAATTGATACCCGCTCTCAAAGAACCGTGACCAGACTCTCAGTAAAGGGGTCAATCATTTACCACAACCAAGAACGGAGTTTCACGTGACGATCTTCTTAGGTCGACTCTCATCCAGAGATAAGCAGGGATGAAATAGTTGACTCTAATATACCCTCCCCATGTGAATTTTCAGTGAACATTACACTGCCAGCAGTGCACATGGTAAACTACCCGCATGACGCAGTCAACCGCGGGCCCTCCGACTAGACCCGAAAAAAGTAAGGCTCTCTGATTGGCTCCGAAATTTATAATTTGCAATTACCCTCGTTGACACTAACGGCAGGTCAGAAACCCACTGTTGATTACACCGAACAGTCCGTCCAGCCAATAAGAGATCGCATATTTTTTTAGATGGACACCATGGGCGCTTGCTGGTGTACTCTCCCGGTGTAGTTACAGGCGTTTCCCACTAGTGAGAAGTTCAAAGGCAATGTCATGTCACCTCCTACCTCACCACTCTTATCAATGTCTGATAACTGGAGAGGATCAACAGTTGGCTGTGCATAAGACAATCAGCTGCAAAAGGAAACAGATTACCTCTTGTGATGCTCCTTTTGTATCGTACTTGTCAGGCTGCCTTTTCACCATTGGCATCTCTTTTTAGGGATATTTTATAGTTTGATTTCAACCCAGTGTCCTCGTGTAAAAGCCTGTCTAAGCTGGTCAACAAAACAATTTGGAAGTTGAAATAATCATTAATTGTTTTACACTTACTTTAATTTAACAATAAAATACTCTCTTTAATACTTTTCCAAGGTTTATATGTAGGCACCAAATTTGTGGTCTACAAATTCACCATTTGTTCGTAAAGAATACTTTCAACATTGATATGATTCTTGCTTTGTTTGAGCTATATACTTCATCTTATTGAACAAATTACGTATTGATGAATATATCTCAAGAATCTGTTGATTAAAAAAATGACCTCGGCACTCCCAAAATTGTGAACACTAAAAGTATTTAAAGATACATTTAAAGATTCATTATAATTATTGAGATGTTAGAGTTGGTGGGACAGTAAACCAATGCCAATGCTTGATCTACAAAATGAGAACCTTGTAGCTGCCTTATACCGTATATTTCTCATAAGGTATAATGATCTTTAAGCCATATAAGGCCTTGGTGTTTTTAGAGCCAAAACTGCCAAAAACATAACGTAAGTTACTAGCAGCTTGGGTACTATTTTGCCAAATAGTTAATTAAAGTGCAAAAAGTGGTTAGGCAGTTTGGAAAACAATATTTCAAAATTGGACAATTTTAAATTTCTCAAAGTAATATTGGACAATTATATCTCAAAGTCAATCAAACAATATCTCAAAGTTGGGCAATAGTATCTGAAAGTTGTAAAAAGAGAGTGAAGAGTTTTTAGAAAATTTAGGTAGACTTGTATTGAATTATTTTCTGCCTCAGCTACTAGTAACCTACGGTACCCCTACTGATACAAGCCTATTTTTATCTAAATTTAGACATAAATATGAAATCGTAGGATCTTCAAATTATCTTATTCAAAAGATATATATATATATATATATATATATATATATATATATATATATATATATATATATATATATATATATATATATAATATATCAATTTTGAGGACAATCCACCGCACAGATTGCGAGGTAATAACGTTTGAAGTTACTATAAAAGTTTTTTTTTACACTGATCCAAGAGTATATCTAAGTTTTGATGCCTAATAACTATACTTTACAAATACATTTGATATATGGAGGATCATCAATTCCTATAGGTATGGAAGTTAAGTATAAGCTCACAAAGTTTCAGCCTCATACATGCTCAGGAAGTAGAAATAATCCTTGATTTTGTGAAAGGGAATGTGCTCAAATTGCTTTATATTCTCCAAAATTGAATCTACTTACAAGGTAACCTAAAATTATCAAATTGGAAATCCAAACGGTAGATATGTTGAAGTCAATGAGGAGAAAAACCAAAAAAAATTCAATGCAATCAGAGTAGTTTTCAAATTTTTAGAAATTTCTGAACTATAAATTATATTTCCCTTTTATTTCAAAAGACAGTTTTGTTACAAAGGGGTTCTGTAGATGGATCCCTTGCTACATTATGAATATTGGATGAAATTTATTAAGCTTGGATAAAAAATGAAGATGGGATGAATTATTTAATGTGGATGAAAAATCAATTTTGGATGAAAACTATGATTTAGATGAAAATTTCATCAACATCTTTAGATGGAAACAATCAGATGAAAAATGTATATTAATGGATGAAAACTGTTATCAATGTATATGAATGAAAATTTATTGGATCCATCATTTTGCAAGTGCCCACCTTTTGAAATTTTGTCTTGTCACTTTTTGCCCTTGTGAATGATGGGCAACTTGGGCAGAAAATGGGAGATTTTGATTGATTATTGATTGCCGAGATTTAGAGCAGATTCTTCTAAAATTCTTAACTTTTACATCATAATTCCAAATGCTTTGAAATTTGCGCCATTAGAAAGTTACCAATGAAAGCTAGAAAGAGTAAAAATTTCAGAAAATAATTAAATTCTAAAACCTTGAAATTGCCTGCCCAGAAGTGCCGCGACGAGAATATGGTCTCACAGAATTTTATGGGTTAATGTTAACTGTGTCATGGATTTATGGTTAATTGAAGCAATTATTTATATTGGATGTTAAATTAACTCTTTAATGTCCAATGTGATGATTTTGGAGGTAAATTTAGATGACTCGTGTGTAATTTAAAGCTTCAATTTATTTTTTAGTCGAAATTGAATGAAGATTATACATCAAAATTGAAATTCAGTGAAAGTCAACAAATCTTTGACCATGTACGAATCTAGGAATTTTTATTCAAACATTTTTGGATTTTTTTTGCTGTATGTGAAACCCAAACCCCATCTATTTTATCCAGAATTGAGTAAAATAGAAATAATAACAAATTGAGTATTTTTGACAAACTCTAGAGCTACAGGAAAATGTGATACTCAGTCGATTGAGTAAAGTTCAGTATTGTTGAATTCATTTTGGTATGATCTAACAAATGCATAAAATAAAATCTTCGAAAGGTTAATGGAACTTGGAAGAGGAAACAATGGTCAAAAATGAAAAAAAAATCTTCAGCAATCTCTGGATGTTTATGGGTTAAACAACATCATGATGTTGTGGCTTTGTAAATATTTAAACGGTTATTCAGAGGAGCTATCTACTGTTGGCATTGCAAGAACATAAGTAGTCTGAAAGTTAGTTTTTCCTCTATTAATTCAGTGAAGACTTTACTAAGCTTGAGCGAAATTGAAGGGTTGGGTTGGTTAGAGTCCAATTGAGCATTGTTCTTAGCTCCGGAGCAAACCTGGAACAAAGGAAATAAACTCTGCACCAACTGACTTGATTAAGTATCTTCCAGATGTGCATGGATAGCCTAAGCTTCATGAGGCTGAATGAAGGAAGACCAACCTCTGAAGAAATTTAAAGAACACAGCAAACCTAATCTGCGGTTTGGTTGAAAAATGGAGTTGATCAGCATTGAATCTAATACTCAACTATTGCAGGATTGTAAAATACTTGGACTAAATCAATCTGTGAACAATAGCAAGAGAAATTCCACGTCCAAATACTCCTTGGCTCTTCTTCAGGTCTTCACCCAATGTACCCGACATCAGCTAACTTTCACGTGAAACTCAATCCTGGACTGGATCAAAATTACTCTGCTATGTTGACATACCTCTTGCAGGGACCAAGTTGACAAATGATCTGCTGCTGATGTAGCAAGTACTTGCCTTGGGCAGCATGATTGATAAACCATGTCCTTCAAGATAAATCAATTGACGCGGTGGAGTTTGGCATGTTTCCTGCTCCCTTGACAGCATTGTGTGCATGATCTATACATGACAGACCAAGTGACCAAAAATTGCTCATGAATTAGAAGTACAAGTGCCCTAACAATGCTGCTAAGTTCGTGAGCAAGTGAAGATTGTGGTGGGAGGTACTAGTAGTGCTTTGGAGACTCATGTATTCTACACTAGCCAGTAGGACACGTGCATACCCATATCCATACATTGCTGGCACCTGCAAAGCAATAGTGAGAAAATTAAATTGGCTTCATAGGCCGGGTACACTATCATATCATGTATTAGTGCCATGATGTTGATATACATGTGGAAATAGTTGTATAATATGTAGTTTTTGCATGCATATTCTGGTCATGGCTCCCCTCCAGTTTGGAAGGCAAAAATTCACTGCCACACTAGTTGAATTAACCTCAGGCCGTGCACAGTGCATGCACGCCAATTCGGTCCACAATTCACATGTGTAATGTAATGGCTCTCACCACACTCTTCATGAACTTTGCCAAGTACCACAGCATTGGGCCAGTGCACAACATCAAATCTCCTCAGCACCCGGCCTTTGTACAATCTAGTTTAGGTTTGACACAACACAAATTAAATTAAAGTAAGGAGTACCCACTGTCTTGCCCATACACTCAGTCCATTGGGGCCTCATTGCACTGATTTTCTTGTTCCATCCTATCAATAACCAATCTTTTCACATAAACTTTCATAATCCACAACTGGCTAGGCTTCTGGAGTTCACATGCAGGAACTGAAGTTTTTCAAGTACTATGTAGTGTGCCATGTTCAGGTCATTTATGATTCCATGACTCTCCTGCTACAAGGGGAAATGAAGCATCACTCTATTCATTCAGATGTGCAGAGCCCAGAGCTGCACCAGCTTAAAAGTTTCAAAAATTCCTTGGCTCTTGGACAGCAAAATCAACTTACAGGAAACATTACTCTCTCTGTACTTAGTTCCTGGTGAATACTGTAGACATCCAGTACTTTTGTAGGTCTTGCCAGACACTGCAAAAATTTCAGAAACTCTCGGGCAGCTCTACTCAGAATTTCCATGCCCTCTAGAAGGATGCCAGGTACTACACACCTGCAATTGTTTCAACAATCTTACTAGAACAAAATCTTTGACCAGTCCCTCTTGGGAAACGGCTACCGTTCCCTTTATTCCAAGTGAGGTAAAATTCTGCTTGTGTCCAAAAAAAATAAAAAAAATGTTTATAAAACCATGCGTATTATTATAATACAAGATTTTCAGTAAATATTAAACGTGACTAAAACTTAATTTAATAGCAGTCAGCCTCTCAGCACACAGCGTTTTACAAGGTCAAGTCTAGGATATCATATGATAGTCACACAGCAGGTGACTCCCCGTGAACAGAACATGGTGAGTGCTGTCTCCCAGGCCAGGAGCAAACAATAATCAGTCACTTGGAATCACTTGAAAGCACTTGGAATCTCACCCTCCCCTCCCCACAGTTGCGTACTTCAGATATTCATTTCACGTTCATGTTTAACGAATCAATACTTCTAGGCATTCTTATATACGCACATAATATTACAGATTGAGGAACATATTCCACTCTCATTTCTGAAAGAAACGACAAGAAATATTCACTCGATTCTCTCCAAAGAGGACAGAATTCTACTCCTGTTTGCAGAGGAAGTGATGCAATTAGCACGTTTTGAGCTGCACTGTTGCAGTGGGGAGTAGATTAATTTATGAAAAGGGTATGGGAGGGAGGAAAGCTCCAGTGTGAAGGAAGGCCTGACTGGCTTTCCAAGCGCGTCAAAAGGCACAGGACAGGGGATGCTGGCATGGCGAGGGGCCACCACCGTGGGCAGGGACGTCAAGGATCATGTGGTGATGGACCCCGATCGAGGAAGGATGGTCATCGACGATGGGCACAAGTTTTGTCTTACCTCTTCGCCATCCACACCACGAGGAACTGCCATCCTCGCTTCCACGGCGTCATCACCCGCCCGGCCTTTGCCCTCCACCAAACACCGCTCTCCGACCCTCCGTATACCGTTCCTTCAAATCACACAGCGAGCATCATCACCACCTGCTGCCGCTTTCGCCGACCACGGGCCCTTGCAGGCGTTCCCATCTCTGAATCGTTTCTGGGACCACTGCATGCCCATTGACCCCTAACATTCCTACAATCAACATTCTCAAAGCGTAATTAGCACAGTACTTACTGTGGTCCAACCTGAGTTAGTCTGTTGCAGAGTAGTGCTACTTAACAGGCCATCTAGATAGTGCATGCGCTATCTTTAATGCCCTTTTTTTGGTAGTCAAAAGCAGGAGTTCATGCATTCGGTGCTCGTGTATGCTAGTTGATGAATTCCACTCTTAGTGGATGTAATACGAATTTGTAAAATGGGTAGCAGCTGACGGTTCCACTTTTGGAATCCTGTCTTTTGGTTCTTCGGTTGGAAGGAGATATACATGTATGAAAAGTTAGGAGCTGTAACCGGTGTTTGAATGTGAATAAATGCCGGAGTAAGAGATTGATCTGCTGCACATAAGTCGTGGGAGCACAAGTAATTAAGTTGTTGATCGTACTCTGGTGTGAGGTCACGTCCCACGCTTGAGCGCAACTTGTCTACATGAAGGCGCTTGCAGGCGTAATTTGGGCAAGTTGGGAATTATTGGTGCTACAATGAGGTCCTGTGACTTCTAGTGGCGCACTGGTTATGATCAGAGCTGATCTTTTTGATGGGGTGAGCCGTAGGGAATTTAACGTTTCCTGGTTGCGTGTAGAGGAATGAGGTCAAGACTGCTGTGGACAGCGATGGCGGCCTGCGGCCAGAGCATTGGCCGGTGCTTCGTCAGGGAGTCAGTCGATTTTTCGTTGTGATTGTACTCAACTGACCGGGCTCGTACCATGCATATTTAGAAGTCTCAGCGTTCAATTAATTCGGTCGTTGCACCGAATTGCGAGCGTCTGGGTGAAGACGGTGGCTTAATTAATGATCTACTGGCCTTTTCTGGTGTTGATGTAAACGTAGTCGACTCTGACTCGGAGTCGGAGTACATTCGAGGTTCCGGAATACGGATACAGAATTTGATTTGATACAGAATTGATTTTTGGTTTGCGTGAGTAGAGTAGCCGTCTCGACGGTTTTGCTGAAATCCGATTGCCATTGGCAGCCTTTTGCAATATTCTCCGTATATTCTGTGAATCAAGGAACTTCATCTTATATTCGATCTCTGCGTATCTCCTACGGAAATGCCGGTCAATGTCTGCGACATTATGTTGAGTGTCATGGTGGATCAGGAGAAAAAAAACTCTTGCTCACGAACATCATTGCGAGAATTGCAGACGACAGCGACGCCGCTGCCCTGCACCCTCAGTACAAAATGAGCTACTGTGAGTTGTGTGTCTGGAGGCAGCTTGGTGTAGGAAATAAGTGGACGTTTCTTATCACTAGAGAGCCTTTAGTAGAGTTCCGTTAATCGTTGCTCACGTTGCTATTCGGTGCTGCTTTAATTATCCATTTTAGTCAGCTTAGCAAACCTGCCGCTGTTCTTAGCGAAGCTTTTTGACAACGAAGAGACGAGCAGCGCCGAGGAGAGAACTTGTTTTCCGAAGTTCGAGTAATCAGTGTCATCCTCAAGAGAGGCAGCTTGTTTTCAGCCTGGGAGAATTTTGACAAGAGCTTTTCGAAGGACATGGCAGCTGACACATATTGAGTTAAAAGGTAGGGACGCGGTTCTCATGTAAGCGTAGAGAATGCAGATCTTGAAGTACAATGTTGTAAGTGAATCTCGAGCTATCACGAGCTCGGCCCTGCTTAATCTTCAATGAAGCATGTAGAATTTGAACAGTCTGGATTGTAGTCGTGAACATGCAAGAACGCACAACGATGAATCAGTAGTTACCAAGAAAAGGTATTCTTCGAGTTAAGCAATATGAGTGCCGTGGCATCCTCCGAAGCATTTCGCCCTTCCTACCGTCTTGACTAGGAACAATCTGGACATCACATGTGAACTGACTTGTGAAGCTGGCTGCACATGAGCTGAAGGAGATAGCAATAGGATCAAGGATTAGTACCTTCGGTCATATAGAGAGCTGAACCTTGTTTCTATGACCTTCGATTTATTTAAATAAAAATAAGTGTGTTAGTTTCTCGTTCCCAAGGTCCTGACACCTAGTTAAGTAGGATGGTGTAGTGTTTTTTAGGGGATATTGGTAGAGGAACTGAAACTCTAGCTAGCATGCAATAAGAGTAGTTTGATGGACATGGTCTCTACTTAGGATCACACTAATAACATAAGTCAAGAATGAAATAATCCATTGTTCAAAGCCGGCTTTGGTCTTACAATATTTCTCTGTCTCATTGTTGTCTTGCAGGGAATCATTTCATATGACCATCAAGGAAGCTCACACAGTCCCGGAGAATTACCGCTTAGGGGCCATACTTCACTAATAGTTGCACTATTTTGAGTCTTAACATACCGAGACTGCATTTGTGTGCTCAATGGCTTTTGGAAATGGAAGCTCCACTAGTAGCGCTGGGGAAGGTGCGGAGCAGTTCACACATGAGACAGACGAAGATAATTTCTCGGACGTAGACTCAAGTGACTCTGAGAACGAGGAGGTTCCGAAAGCATTCGAACCAGTTGTTCCACGATCGGGTAAGCGAACTTACGGTGTCTTAGTAGAAGATTTGATTGCAGAGCGACGACTCAAGAACGCCAAGCTCGACGAGCAGCTTGCGTTCTTACGAACAATTCTACCTGGCACTCATGAAGGGGTATGTGAGAAATCCATTGCAGCTTAAAGATAAATAAGTAGCTATGACTAGTTTCTCTTCTAGAAACAGTTATTTTTTGGTTTTTAGAAGGTTTTCTGTTATTAAGGTGTTGAACCTATGGACCTTGGGTGGTTACCCAATGTTGTTTAGACAGACATGAGTGTCAAGGTCCATATGTTGTTCTGGCTTAATATGAGCAGGTTCTGAGTTTGAAAATCTGAAAATCACAGGAAGAGAGGGCCTCTGTTCTTGTGGATGCGTACCAATACATAACGAGGCTCCAAAAATGTGTGGAAGATCTCAACACCGAACTTGTTCCATTGAGCGCTCCTGTCAACTTCAACGCTGCCACTCTCATTGAGGGATATCCTCAGGAGACAACAGCTGCACAACCAACGAGCGCGGACTCAATCTGCGTCTTGTACAAGCATCCAATGGTATGTTTTCACCTGAAATTTCATTTTTGATTCAACACACTACCCATCTGAATGGAAGTCACTCGAAGCACTTCTGTGAACAATGGATGACATCAAACTTTGAAACGTGTGTAGCGTTCGTTGAAGAGATAGACTTAACTGAAGTAGCTGGTGGAAACTATTGACAAAGTTTATTTGCTTATTGAGCTAAAGTTTCCAGTCATCACAGATAACATGTGATTAACCGTCATTCATAATCAATTGTGAAACAGGTGGAAGTGAAACGAGAGGAAGGAAAAATTGAAGTGCACATAGCCTGTATGAACCGACCGGGACTCCTTGTAGACATCATGGGGGCGTTGGACTCCAAGAGAATAACTGTGTTGCATGCTAGTATTGCATGTCGCCAGGACGTCCTATTCGAAGCCTTAAGCTTAGAGGTAAGAAACCAGCAGCTTCTAAAATGGACAACATGTGATGAACCTTGTTGAGTGCAAACATTCTCCATGCATATTTCCCTCATTAGCAAAGACAGATAAAATCTCACCCTGTTATACAACGAGCCTCGTGTTGTCATTAACACTGTTAGGAACCACGTTAGTGAAGTGTGCTGCAGATTTTTGATACAGACAAAGATTTATGAGTATCAATGGAGAGGAAAATGATTAGAATAGATATAAGCTTGAAGATTTCTGATATGAAAATGATGGTGATGACAGAAAGAAACTCTGGTGCTCCACTCTGGCCCAGAGCCCCTACCAATGGAAGCAGAAGATGAGGCTGTGAGAGACATTATAGTCCGTGCAATCCGTCAAGAAACTTCTGCAAACAATTCACAATGACTTCCTCGTTGCAGCAAGTTGTTATCCAAGGGCATGTTGGCTACTTCTAAACTTCAAGAAAGATGAAACATTCGCTAGGTAGTGTTTAGAGCTCTTACTCTTAACCACCGGTATATAGAATTGATAATCCCAACCTACTTAATCAGACTGCAGTTTAGTGCTATAGCTATGGTTTACTTTCAACGAAATTCTAAGAGCCCTGACTTGTAATATGTTCTACAGAAGGACGCGATCATCTCATGATCAGATTTTGTGTAGTCAGCAATTGATGCACGTTGTATACAAGATGTACCAAACGTTTTCTTCATGCACTCAATTGAAAGAAAAGATCACCACCATCACCACCACCAGCTAGTTTGAAAAAAAGTGAACCATCCAGTGCAAGGAATCACCTACCAACTCAATGTACAAATTTGTTTTCGCCACTGCTCTACTCTTCCCAGCAAGGGACGTATATACAACACAATCTTAAATTGGATTATATTTAATTCTATTGCGGTTGGAATGATGTTATTGGTATGACAGGAAGTACTGTCGTATGCTAACTTGATGGAGTGAGGAGATGGCGCAGCAGCATGTCACGGGGAAGCCTGACGTACTTCTGGAAGCAAGTGGATTGATGGTGAAAGAGAAACGCGGCATGAACAATTCCGTGGTCGATCTCGTTAAGAACATTAATTTTATATTGTTAAACAGAGTTGTAATGTGCACATCTCTGACGTCCTTCGTTCGAAATGGGTCGCCCCCTCTTCTCACCATTAGTGGGGCACTGAATGTACAGTACCTCTTGCAGCGTCAAGCATCTTCTCAATCACTGACAAGTGAATTATTTCAGTTTCACAGTTACAGAAACACGGGTTCTGAGAGAGACATGGTTCAATGGTGAAAACAAGTGAGCATTGAATGTTCAAGTGGACGTTAAAATCTTCCGGAGAGCTGATCATCAAGCTTCAAATGCACCGAGCTTCTCATGTAGCGTGCCGGGAGCACTGAGAGCATCTCCAGCGGCATGCACCACCGGTACACAAAGGTTGTGCAGTGGCTTTGCATGCTCAACTAGTGATTTTAGGGAGGAAAATCAGCTGGGCAAGTAAACGGCATCTAAAATTCCACAAGTGAAATAATAGATGAAGATCAAGGGAGTACCAATTGTTTTTGGAAATAGTAGATGAGACTTTCAATTTTAGTCGATGATAGTAGAATTCTGGATGAAAGGTGAATTTTATTTTAAAATATATAATGGAATGTAGAAATATTGAACTGCAGAAGCCTATCTTGCTTTACAGGTTATTCAGAAACTGAGCCTTTTATCTATCTTTTTGTACAAAAGCAACATAGCTCTTTTGATAACTGATCATAAACTAATTTAAAATTTAAAACACTAAAATTAATATTACTTAGATAATATTATATAAACAATAAAGAAATTATATTAATCTTTACATAAGTGATTTTAATCCAATTTGCCAAAAAAGGACATTAGTTACATTTTATTTATGAAAATAAAAATGGTAATGGAAATATATATTATGTCTATCCGTTGTCTGTTCAACCATCACAAGCCAATTCTGAAAGAAACTTCACGTGAAACCTAATTTATGCATCTTTTCAAATTATTTGAAGTTTTTAAGAACTTAAAAGGTAGTTTATTGTCATTCAAAATTCTTGGAATTTTTTCTATGTATCTTTTGACACAAATATTTATACTATTTTGATTTATATCTCCACAAAATGCACATCATTCGAAAGTTCAAAATTTCTTTTTAAAAATTTAGAAATCTTATACGTTATTAAATTACCTTGTATTATTTTTTTTTTAATTTTAATGGAAGATATGGACTCAAAATTCTTGTTTAATAAAAAATACTTTAGCACCTTATAGAAGTTTTATGTGTATTTCTTTTACATATGAAAATTTCATATAATTCTTTCTTGATCGCAGAAATTTGAAAAAAAAAATCGATTTATAATTCTATTATAACGTAAATTAGAATGAAGCTATAATTACTTTTACAATGCAATATGACCTTCATAGAATATATATATGTGCATATATATATATATATATATATATATATATATATATATATATATATATATATATATATATATATATATATATATGCACATATATTTACTATGTACATTTTGACAAAGTATACGTTTTATATATTCACGTACATATTCACACAATGCACCCTATAAATGCATTTATGATTTCTTTTTAATCATGGAAATCATAAAAATTGAAAACAACTTCAAATTTCATAAATTTTTTAAAGGAATATCTTGGGCCTAAAACTATTAATGTCGATGATAAAAGACTTGCACATCATGGAAATTTTAATAAATGAAACGACATTAAATTAAGTTTTTTTAAAGTATTTTTTTAAATCTCAAAATAAATATAGTCAATGAACTTTAAAGGTGGAGACATGACGAGATTAAAAAGGTCACCACTCATACTAGAAGGTTTAGCGGGGGTTTTGAGGTTTCTCATTTCTTTTCTAGGCTTGTAGTGGTTCTTTAATTGATTCCATTAACATCAGATCATTCATTTCTAAACAAAAATTTAGGGTTTTGTGATTGTAACATTTCAAAGGTCCAATCACAAGGGCATTGTTCTCTTAAATACAAAGAAGAGACAATCTATCTTGAGAAAAGCATGACTCATTTGGATGCTACTATAACTACATATTTGAACAATAATGGTAAGGATGTGTTGTTAGAATGATTGGATCTCCAATATTTGATGTTACTTGAAGCTGTGGTTTATATAAGTAATATATTAACCTCTAAAGTCGAAAGGCCTCAAAACGACCAAAAGCCCTCAAAATTGGCCACTTTCAATATAGGGTAAACTTTTTCAAGTTTGATGTATTTTGGAGTATATTAACCATAGGATACGGTACCTTACATGTACATGTATATATACTCTAAATCTAAGATTCAAATTTCTTACCATTTGTGAGATCATAATGTTCAAAGTTGGAAAAAAAGTTTTTTCCCTTGTTGCAAAATGGATTTGAAGTGTTCTGTAAGCCAAAAAAACTAATTTCAAAAATAAATTTGATGTGAGGCTCTTCAAATTCTTGTTTCTAGATGGTTTAGGAATATAACCATGCACTTTTTTCCCTCATACAACCTGTAAAACCTAAAGACATGCTTGATTTTTCACATAGAGGTATGCTGAAATTCAAAAACAAAGGCTGGTCTATTATAGTAAAAAAGGCACGTGGAAAAATATTGGATTGAAAATTCAATTGGTGAGATATATTACTTATAAAACTACAACTTCAAGTATATATCAAATATTGGTATATATAAGTTTAAATATATTAACTTTTGAGGTTAAATAAAGTTTTGGTTTATAAAAGTAATATATTAACTTTGGGCAAATTTTGAGCATATATTGCAACTTTGGATAGATTTTAGTAGGCTCTAATAGTGTTTTCAAACCTTGATTGCAAATATCTCCTAAAGTATAAAGAATTTTGAAGCATGAATGATCTTGTTGGAAAGATATGGAAAAATTTCACGATTTGCAACCACAAAAAGAAAAAAAAAAAAAAAAAAAAAAAAAAAAAAAAAAAAAAAAAATCACATAAAAAAATTAATTAAAATTAAAATATTAACTTTATTAAAACTATATTTAGTAAATAAGAGCTTAACTAGAGTCAAATCGACCCTGGTAGGGGTGGATTTGACTTTAGGGATTAACAAGTATTTAAATTTTAGTACATTTTGAATTTATGTATATTTAATTTCATAATCATATGATTGTTAAAATCAAAACTAAAAGCAAAATTTTCTAATTCAAATTAAATAAATCAACTTATTCTTTTTTAACTTTTTAATTTAATAAGACTTATTTAAATCAAAGAAACTTTAGCTTTTTAATTTTCAATTTTAAAACTATAATAAAATAATTAAAGCATTTAAATACAACTCATTGAAGTCATTAGATTATTAATGAGGAAAATATTATTTTTTAATGAATTTTCAAAAACATTATTATAAAATTTAATGGTAAGATCTAGATCTTGTAGGTATATACATTAAAAGGTGTATATTTAAAACTATCATTATATTAGAAGCAATGATAGCATCTATTTTTTGTACAACAATAAATACATAAATGGACTATCAAATAAACATCTATGTAAATTGATAATACATACTATCTCCTTATTTTGTGTTTTTAACAAGTAAATGTATAATGTTATCCAAAATATAACATAACTTTGAAGAAATGTTTAAAACATAAATCTTATTATACCATTAGAATGGTTTTTAAACGCATACTATTCACTATTCAAACATTCTATATCTTCTCATAATCACATAGTTATGTAACTTGACAATAAACTTAAATATTACAAAATATATGTTAAAAAAACATAAGATTAGATGGGGAAAAAGAAAAAGAATGAATTTTGAAATTCATAAAAAAATTGACCTTCCTCATTAAAGAAAGTTTGCATGTCTAGTTTATTGGCTTCAATGATATCTATTTAGAATTGTATACAATATAACTCTATAATTTATGAATTAAAATCCCCATGATGTGAGTATATGCATCTTTGTTTTTAAAGTAGAGCAATTTTTTTCAATTTATCCAAAATAAAACAACAAGGAACCAAATTATCAACGTAGTTGCATTTAAACTAAAATAGAAATAAAAACTATAATAAGCAAAATATCAACAATACAACATTGATTAATGTAATTTTTAAAGTACATTAACTTTTAATGTATTATCATTTGTCATGGAATTGTGAGCATATTTAAGGAAAGCAATGTAAACAAATTTTGATATCAAGAGTACTTTGCATGTATTATGTTCATCTACAATTTGGAGACAATTATCAAGACAATATTCCATGAACAAACATCATGTCGAATCAATTGTGAAAGGAAAAGTGTGAGCAAATCTGTGCGCAACTCAAGAAGAACTTGAGTCTGAAGAAGCTACCAAAATTTTACCACATACGCTCTAACCAAGCAAGCGTTGATCCAATCATTTTCTCAAAATTACACTATCCATCCTAGCATGGATTTGAAATATTATAAAAAAAATTAAATTTTTTTTTAAAAAAAAAACGCAAAGTAATCTCCTGACGCATATGAATCTTCCTGGTCGTGACCGCCATATCATTCTTGAGAGCTCCCATATCATTTTTGAGTGCTGCAATTTTGTTCTTCACTATGTTATTATTTACATTCATGAGGATTATAAGAGCCTCAATCTTCATGTGTATTGGCTCTTTCTGAGCTCTGTAAAGCCCCTGATTGACATTGATTGTCGTTGTTCCCACAGCGAGCAGTGTCAGAAAGAACTTCTTGTAGTCCGAATTGTACTGTGTAACCTCTAAGATGGGCCCTGACGCAGCACTGGGCGCTGCGCGGCAGCACTGAGCGTGGGCGCGGGCGCGGCGCGGTTGCAAAAATGCCTGCCAAACAGGCCAAGTATTTGTAAACTTCCGCTTTTTTGAAGCTTCACAACTCATTTTATAGACCTCAAAAATCTTTGTAATGGATTGGAAATTTTTTTAAAATTGTTCAAAGGGTGGTAATTATAGTTTTTTGCTAATATATAATATGTTTCTTTATAAGAAAACATTAATTATATAATAAATTATGTTGTGAACTATTTCTGTAGCTCGGTAGACAACAGCAAGAATCACTACATGCGTCTTGCCTTGGCTATCTTCTATCCATTGTTTAGCATCCACATGTAAGTTTCGAAGTGACTTGAACACACCAATCTCAAAAACTACTAAAGGATTATCTAATTCCTTGGTGCAAGTGAGTGGCTTGTAGCCATTGTCAAGCTCCTTGCTTGGCCACTTTTAATCATTGGTGTCTTTGATCTTAATACATAATCATTTTTATATTAATTTTAAAATTATGTAATATTTTATTAAAAAATCCATTTCATTAAGCTATTTTTGCAACAACAAAGTGGTTTAAACTATCAAGTAGTTTGCTTTATAATAAAATTACTAAAAAAATAAAAATAGTTTTTATCTTATTTATAAAATAAATATATTCTATGATTGAGATAAAAACACAAATTTATGTTAAAATGTAAATTTCACGATAATATACATATAAAAGCATATGAAATTTTTATACTTTATCAAGTATAAAAAGTATATGTTTTAAAAGTATATATTTTTTAGATTAATATAAGTTTAGATTTGAATTTTTAAATTTAAAATTTAAATATTAAAGTTTAAACTATCAAATATTTATTGAAAATGCTATTTGTGAAGATATACACAATTTTTTAAAAATATATGTTATGCCTAAATATACATAAATTATAATTCAAGAATTTCAAATAGTGCGTAAAAAAATCTTTTAAAAATTAAAATAACTTGGACATTTTTCACCCTCCATGGAAAAACCAACTTGGTTTAAAATAGAAATTTGGGACCCTATCACCAAAATTGTAGTCTACTAATAAAACTACATTTTTGAATGATTTAGCCAAAAAATTCAAAATTCTATTTTTAACCAGTTTGATTTTTCCATGGAGGGTGAGATTTGGAAAGATACATTAATTAAGTTTGAAAAAAGATACCCCTTTCCTTGGTCCTTTGCAAAAAGTGAATGTGGGGGCATCCTCAAAACCTAAGAGTGTGCATAGACATTTCTGTAAGTATAAATGTTTTTTAACATACTAGAATCATAGTTTTCTTTTTTAAATCAAATTATGACTAAATATTACATAATATATGCATTTTAAAATAAAAATTTCATTAAAATTTATTTAATTATTATAAAAAAAAACTATAATGTGACAAATCATTTTTGCATCAACAATATTGTTTTTTGGTTTAAGTTCTACATTTCATTTAAAGAATAAATTCAAGTAGTTTTTGATTTTAGATATTTAAAAAATTTGTACAATTTAAAACTTTCACCAATATATTTTACTGGTTTTGCATTTATACATTCATTTTTTTGGTAATCAAGTTATAATCTTATTAAATATTAAAAAATTTGATAACTAAAAATAATAATTATAATGAATCATTTTTCATTATAATATTTTATGATAATATTTATTATAACTATGATCATTCATACTAATAAAATTTTCAATTCCATCCTATTAATGTAATAAATGATCTTTTTTATATAAATTGATACTGTCTATGTTTCATATACTTTTTATGTGATGAAGAAGTTTTATAACGTAATAATCAAAAAAGAATGAGAAATCTTTGGCTCTAGATAAATTGAAATTTTACACTATGGCCCAAGTTATTATTTGACATTCTTGAAGAAAATCATGTTGAAACTTGCAAAGAAGACCTCCAAAAGGAGTAAAGGGACGTGACAAAAATTTGGAGATTGCCCTTATCAAGAAAAAATCACCTAAAGAATATAATTTTTCTTATAAAAACTTAGTGGGAAAATTAAATTATCGTGGGGGCTGCACATGGAGCCCAATTCAGTGATATTGAATTTTGCATATTAAAATTTGTAATTCTCACTTGAAAGTTTTAACTAAGCTGTAGGTAGTATAAGCAATTCGATTATAAGTTTTCAACCCAAATTTGAATGTTTTTCAACTATAGGCGATATAGAGAACTATTTGAAAATAAAGAGATGGATGAGAATTCATAATTCATTAATTCACCAATAAACCTTTTATTCATAAATATCATTTAATTACAATTTTTAGTCAAAATGAACCTATACAATTTACAATTTGGTATATAATTCATTATTTTTGAAATATGTTTAAAAATATTAGATTGGTTTTTAAAAGTTAAAATATTTTGACATATTCTTGCATTATTAACGTAAGTGAGAATATTTCAAAACAACTTAGATTATTATGACATAAATTTAATTACTTCAAGACAAATTAAATTATTTTAACATAAATTAGATTACTAAGACATAAATTGCATATTGAGAGTAGAATGAATTATCAAGACAAAAATCCACTCTAGATTCTTGTAGAAGAGGAAGAGAATACTTTAGAAAACAAATATATATAGTTGATACATATAAGTGTTGGTTGGTGATGGATATGTTTACCCTGGACGACTCCACCTTAATTACTATTTTATGTTTAGCTTACAAAATTATTTCTAAAAAGAGCAATTATTTCTAAAAATATATTGATTCTAAACCTCAAAACCCCTGCTTTTATCATCAAAGTATTCATTTGTGTTGAAATATTTTTTTCCATTTTCAATCAAATATTAAGCAAAGTTTCATTCAATTATGACAATTTCATAAAAACTCTACATAAATATGCTACACATCACTTGTTTGTATAGTTTGTACCACATGTTTGGAAAAAATACATTAAAAAATGAAATAAATAACAAATTATTAAAAAAAATTGTAATTTTAAATACTATTAAATACACACATACACACATACACACACACACACACACATATATATATATATATATATATATCTATATATATATACTTAAAATAATTAATAATGATTTAGATAATTAGATTTCTAAATACTTGAAACATTTTTTAATTTTAAAAATATGTACCTGAATCTTACTGCACTTTACTAAAAAAACCTAAACAAAAAATAACTTAACTAAAAATATTTTGTGTATATACCTTTAACTTATACAAGTTTAAATTGGGGTATAAGGGACCACAATAAAAATAAAAATAAAAATTCTCTTGGTGGGACTACAATTGAGTATTTTTCTCCCGATTCACTAAGCCTCTTGTGCAACCTTTGATTGAAATCAATCTCAACTGAAAAGCACTTCAAAATTCAAAAGAAACCTTTACGCACCTCTTCTCCATATTATGCACAAAGTTGTTGTAATTTCCCACTTCCATATAAATTTCAAAAAAATCACATTGAGATTTGACATTGTAGGCACTTGTTCAAATTTCAATTATATGTGAAGGGCTAACATTAGTAATCCATAATTGCTAGCTACAAAATTACCTATTAAGTGCTAATAAGACATTGTAATCCTTCAACGTATGCTAAGAAAACTCAGAACTGCCAATCACACATTCATTAGCTACCACACTCAAATTAGGTGTGATTATAAATGCAAGAGTGGTGGTTGTGGGCTAAAATTTGGTGCAGCTAATGTAAGATAGACGTGGTAGTGAATAGATAAGTAGATACCTCAATTTTTTGACAAAAATCATGTAATAGTAATAGCTTTGATATATGGTGGAATTTGAACTTTAACTTTTTAACAAATTTTAAATGAAATTTGATGAAAACTACTGTAATTAATAAAATACCTAATTCTTGAATTTGAGAGATTTTAAAGAATTTTGTGAATTTCAAAATCCAATGTAATTACATAATTCAAGGAATTGTATAAATTTGCACAGGAATCATTTTATTTCAACATATTTGGTTGGATTTCTAAAGTCGAACTATGATATTTCATATACTTTACCATGTAAAATCATACTTGAAGTTAATTTTCATTTAAATACATGAAATAATTTTGTTGGTTTTATTCCAGTAAAAAGGGCCTTTCAGCTCCCAAAAATTCTTTGTGTTGCCAACTAGAAGGACCTCTAAGACCCAAAAACCTCAGAAATTGGAAGCATTGAGGGTCTTTTAGAGCTCAAGATCCTTCTACTACAATTCAAATCTCTTTGGATATAATAAGGAAGAGTTAAATTTTAAAATTAAACCATTTCTATCTGGAAAAAATTTAAAAGACATACTTTGATGAAAAACAAAATATTCAAATGTCAAAATACATATTTTAAATCAAATATGAATTGAGACTTCTTTATTTAAATTGGTTCAAATTGATTATAAATCATGTGCAAATCAAGTAGCTACCGCAATGCTATGTAGAAAGGCTACTTGGGATCAAAGGCGTAGAGTAAAAGTTCTATTTAACCCCTAAAGGCCCTTGGTGTTTTTGGAGCCAAAAGTGCCAAAAACATACCCCTATTGATAAAAATATATTTATTTCTAAATTTAGAGATAGAAATGAATATTTAGCTGTAGGGTCTTGTAATTGACTTATACAAAAAGCTATATATCAATTTTGAGGACAATCCACTGTAGACATTGCAAAAGTTTTTTTTTACACTGCCCCGTGAGTACACCAAAGTTTTGATGCCCAAAAACTATACTTTGCAAACACATTTGATGCGTGGAGGATCATCAATTCCTTTAGGTATGGAAGTTAGGTTTAAGCTCACAAAGTTTGAGGCCTCATACGGGCTTAGAAAGGTGAAAAAATCCTTGATTTTGTGAAAGAGGGTGTGCTGAAATTGTCTTACATTCTCCAAAATTAAAACTACTTAAAGGATAGTCTAAAAATATCCATTTGGAAATCCGAACATTAGATATATTGAAGCCTATGAGGAAAAGAACCACAAAATATCTCAATGCAATTGGAGCAGATACCAAATTTCTAGAATTTTTTGAAGTGTAAATTGTATATTTCTCTTTTATTTCGAAGGATAGTTTTGCCACGTCATAGATACTGGATGAAATTTATTAAGTTTGGATGAAAACTGAAGACTGAATGAAATATTTTATAAGGATGAAAAATGGATTTTGGATGAAAACTAAACTTTGGATGATAATTGTCATTTGGATGAAAAGAATCAGCAACCTTCTTAGATGGAAATGGTTAGTTAGATGAAAATTTTCAATTGGATGATAACTGTCATAAATGTGAATAGATGAAAAAATATTGGGCCCATTATTTTGCAAGTGCCAGCCCTTTAAAAATTTCTCTAGTGACTTTTTGCCCCATTGAATGACGGGTAACTTGGGAAGAAAATGGGAGATTTTCATTGGTTATTGGCTGCCCAAGTTTAGAGAAAATTCTTCTAAAATTCATAACTTATGCATCGTAGCTCCAAATGTTTTGAAATTTGCACCATTGAAAAGCTATCGTTGAGAGCTACATGGTGTAAAAATTTCAGAAAATAATAAAATTTTGAAACCTTAGAATAGCCTGCCCAAAAGTGCTACGACACGAATCGAGTCTCAAGGACCTTTAACCCCTCAAGATTAATGCCTGAATTGCCTATTTGTGTACCTTTGTTTACTAAATGTGCAATTACTCATAATGGGAGCACTTTCTCAAAACTTCACCGTTGATCTTGAATCTCAACTGTAGTGTACAATTGTGGTCCCAAAATGGGAAGGATCCACCGTACACATACTGAGCATATAAGGTTTGTGGACTAAGTTTGAGTGTGCCTTGAGGGGCGTCTTTTAAGCCCCTCTGACCTTGAAGGGTTAAGGGTTAATCAAAATACATAAGCGCTAATGTGCCCTAAAAATCTTTGCATTGCAAGTTTTCTGGTGTCAATATTAAAGGCTGACAATTTCTAGATTTGATAAAACAGTAGTTCAATTCTAAAGTAGATATTTTAATAGCTACTAAATCAAGTCTTGGTGCATATTAGCTAGTGGATTTTTTTCATTTCTAAAGATTATAAAAATTTAATAATAATTATCTTAGATCTATTGTGAAAGAATAGAAAAGTATTCAAGGAATATTTAGGTAATTCTGGACAAAAAAAAGTCCAGAATTCAAAAATGACCAATGCGAACTCAGCGGACCGCCGATGGATGGAGACCACAGATGAACAGTGTCATTGTACATGAATACCAGAGAATATGGAATGCAAAACTGGACATCGAGATGTGCATGGGCGGAATTTGCCAGTGATGGATATATGAACCCGAAGATTGCGACATATGATGCAGAATAAGAGTTACAATGAATACTTTAAAGAATATCATGTTGATTCAAGTAATGAAATGTAGAATACAGAGTCGGCGACCCGCCGATAATAGAACATACTAAACTAACTAGTCCCGTAGCACTTTGAGTCATTAAGTCCTACAACATTAAGTCTACACCCAGCACTATGTACCAAGTTGACGTAAATCCTATCACATTATAACCTACTCGGAAAACTATTTCCCTGAAAGCATAGCCGTAAGGTCAATGAGTAAATCATATATTTGAAGGCCGCACAAACGGGTCGACCAAGTCGGCGGGCAGCCGATGGAAGGTGTTCTGTTGGTCAGGAGGAGGGAAGAAGTGCAAGTTGTAGGCTGCCAAGTCCGCCTAACTCAGTCCCAGCAAACTTCAGTCCAGTCCACTCGTGCACGTCCAAACTTTCTCGCAGCTTCAATTGCCCAGTGCACTTGCCCCGGCCTACACGCCTGCGCCATATACTCCGGTACAGATCCGAACTTGTGCAAGGGATAAACCAGAGGAAGGATATCTGTAGCAATGTTAGGTATAACGCCGTCATCGTTCGGAAAGTTTAGATGACCCTGAAAAGGCCAAGGAATGTAGCACATACAGTTTGGTGTCCTCCTCAATGACCTCGGGTCAACATCCACAAATAGCACCTGATCTAGTTTGCAGACGTTTCTAGACTGTACCTTGGAGCAAACTTGACCTAACGTCTTATAACTCCAGGGGAAATTCTCCCGGTCGATAAGGTCACTTCTGCTATACACGAAGGACAGCCTCTCCATTACACCGGCCGGCAGAATATGTGTGAGTAAAGGCTTCAGTTCTCCCAAGGGCATCTTCGACCACAGACCAACATGGAAATGCAAGAAAAGCATGTTGAAAAGCTTCTTCAAACCTGGGCGCTTCACTACATTCCGATGCGTATCCCATGGCAAAGCCTCTATCCTGGGATCCACATAGCAGAGAAGGCCATTGACGCATAGGACAATACATTTCTTGACATGATGAGGTGGACCGTGAAGGCATTTGAAATAAAACGAGGAACCCTGAAGAATATGAAATGCAATCAGTGAAGGAAATCAAGGAACAGGACGAAGTATATGAAAGAAATGGACTACATTCAAAGTCGTCGGCGACCCGCCGACAAAACGATGCATTGAAGAAACCTCAAAGGTAAATGTGCAGCAAGTGAAATGTCATGCATGCATCTACAAAAAGAAGTACCGAATTGCAGCACTGGAAACAAATGTGTGGTGCAGGGAAGTTCAGAAAGGGAACAGTCTTAGCGTATTAAACTAAAGAGTGTAGAGTATCATATGTGATTTTTAAAACAAGTGGCGCCGCTGATATAGGCTCTAATCAGTCGGCTGCCCGCCGATGATGGAACTACCAGGGGCCTCCGGAGGACAAGGTAAATTCACAAACCAAGATCCAGGATCACCCGGGACGTCAAACCCGCATGCATGAGAAGGAATAACCTCCCTATACTTCTGGTATTCGCGAGATCCTGGAAAAAGACGGGGCTTCCCCACGCTAGAATTCTTCCTACAATACTCCTGGACATCCAATCCAGACTGCTTAAGTCCTGCAAGGAATGGTGTAACTACCCTAGTTAAATAGGGATTGGGGGTGGGTTGAGGTTCTTTGCACTCTGCAGAGTCCCAGAAAAAAGAATTATGATGGACAGCGCTAAATGGATGATTAAGTACATTCCTATAAGGCCGGTCGTCTACCAGTAGGGTATTCTGGACAGTGGCACCTGATCGAGCCAGTAGCCTAGTGTCGCAGAAAAGTCTATCCAGACGCTTCAACAAGTACTCCCGTTTCCCATTCGGATTATTCCTTGTTGAGATATCACACCAGAATCCTGGAAGGCGTCTGTAATTGCTCCTGAGCAAAGGATGAATGGCTAACAGCTTCTGGAAGTGACGATCGAGATTCTTTTCAGAAACCGTGGATCAAAAGACTACCTCAAAATTCGCCGTGCAGAACTCTAGAAATGAAGAAGTCCTGGTCTTGCCCGGATATGAATTTTTGTCTTCAGGTCATCACCGATATACCCGTGGTGCTCCGCGATGAGCAATCCCTTAATGTCAAGGACAAGGTAGTATCGTTGGAGAGGTACCTCAATATTACGCGCAATAATATCAGTGCTGACACTGACGGAATCATCGCGCGGGGAACCGGTGCGCGGGATCGCGACGTTGGTCTCGACGAACGAGGTGGAAGCCATCGCACACCGGCCAGAGCTATGTGCAGCAGACAGCGTCGGCGGCCCGCCGACTGGATAGTCGTACTCGTCCTCCCCATCACTTTCATTCTCGGCTTCCGCTCCCGGAGACTCTTCTCTGTGAGCATCACCATCAGGAGATGTTGGGTACTGCTCCAAGAGCGTACTAAGAAGGGAAGGTCCCTGGTGCACTTCAATTTCAGCGTCATCCTCTAGTGACTCCTGAACAATGAAGGACAAATTCCAAGAAAACATGGGTGATCAATCGCGTGCTCACAATTCATACTTGCTCTAGTGTACAATTGGAGAGACATTAAGACACCCACGACAGAATACACAGTCTCGACACTGAGTTCCGTTCTCATATATTTAAAAGGAGGAAAACTTTATTTACTGTAAAAGTCTAAATACATGAAGATCCCATCGGCGGGCAGCCGACTGAATCATGTGCATGCTCTCTAAAACAGTTTCTACATCTACTATGTTCTCTTTCGTTTAGGGCAATCAATGTGTGGAGAGAAGAGACTATAAGCTTCATCCCCCGGAAACAGACGACGCTGACCGAATTTGGAGTGTTTCTGGCAGTACTCGGGCACGGGGAGTTTAGATTCTTTCAAACTGGTAAGCCAAGGAATCAATTCTCCAACCAGATAATTCCTCTTATTTTCCGACTCCTTCGACTCGAAGGTATATGGTGTAGGGTGCACAGCGTTCCAAGGAGTGTTTGCGACATTCTTATAAGGGGAATCATCAACCAAGAGAGTGTTAATTGAAGACGCCCCCGTCCCCTTCAGCCCGTCATCGAGGTCAAAGAGGGTCTGGAGTCTCTTCAAATAAAACTCCCTACTAGCCTTATGTACGCAAGTCTCGCAGAAACTCTGGTCGAACTTGTAGCGCACTTTGGCATCTAGACGAGGACAGCGCTGCTGCAACACTGTCCACAGAATCTCGAACCTCTTTTCCTGAACGCAGCTCCAGAAGACCACCTCGAAATTGTCCAGGTAGAACTCTAGGAACTTCTCTAAACCCGGTCTAAGTTTAGTATTCCACCTAGTGCCCTGCTTCGTCTGGACTAATAGCAGGCCGTTAATATCCAGAACCAGAAAGTACTTCAGCACTGGATCGTGTACCTGAGTACCAGCTTGTTCCGGGGCTATGTGAAGTGGATTCAGAGGTGGAGGTCCCTGCTCCAGAACTGCACTGGGTCTGTCTTCGTGAAGTTTTCCATGGACTTCCTTGTCCGCGGACTCTGGAGTGACAGAAAACGAAGCAGAGGACAAACGTGACGGTTAGGATGACGGTCGGCGGACAGCCGACTTGCAAGCAACATTATTTGGAAAGAGGGAAAGCGTACAACTTGGCATTTACCGAAAATTTATTCATATTTGGCAGTACAAACATCTAACACAATCCTAGCGCCCGATCACTACACTAAATTATCAATGCAGGCATTTAAAAGATGGATTGGGCCACCGCCTGATTCACTGACCTCCACCTTTGTGCTTCTTCTGCCTAGGCTCCCGTTTGGATGCCCACGGAGGTGACAGAACGTCCTCTGGAGCGTCCACATTCTTGGGACTCATGAGCAGTTCCCCAGATGTGCCCTTCTTGGAGGAAGTCTTCTTCGAAGCAGCCTTCCGTTTGCCCTCCCCAGAGGACTCCTCCCCTTCCTGAACCCCTGAGGAATCACGGGATAAGTTACCCAGAAGAGAGGAATCCTGTGCAGTACCATCGGTCTTACTTCTCTTCAATGATCGTGTCTTGACCAGAGGGTTCTCATCTGGGCCAATCATCCGAGTTGCGCCCTTCACACCCTGAGTGACGAATGCGATTGACTTCCCTGTCAACTTGGTCTTGGCAGAGGGGTTAGATGAGGTTTGCTCGTCTGCCGTCGGCTGCCCGCCGACAGCAGCAGGAGGAACATGCCCTTCAATGCTCACTACAGGCTTCTGGGTTGGCTTCTGGACACGGAGAACCACTTCATCGTCAGGCCTCGATGCTAGAGGAACCTGCATCTTCTTTGGAGGCCCCGCCTGGTCTAAATCACGTTCTGGCTCGGCGAGAGGAGTCTCCTGCTCTTGAAATGTAGGAGAAATAATACCGAAGCTGAGGGAGTCAGTTCCTTGCTTCCCTAGAACTTGCGACAGCATTGGGTTCACGTAACGAGGATTCGATTCTTCCAGTGGTAATACGTCGGGTTCTGGTTCATAGTCTAAGTCCTCCGTATCTCGCTCCTCTACCTCTGCATCTCCAGTTCGAATGCGAGCCTCAGCTTGGTCGTCCTCGTTTCTTGGCTGTTCCTCAGCATCTCCAGCTTCATCTTCAACGTCTGGGTCGGGTACATCTGGTGGGTCCTCGTCGACATCGTCGTCGGAGTCCAGATAAATCTGTGAGCGAACCCCCGCAGTCTTCCCCGAACCCATACATCCACCCTTCCTGACCAAATGGGCCTCCTCCGCATTCACACCCAAGTCGGCAGCCATGAGAGTGCCAGTCCTGCCTCTAGCAGAGGCAGGGACAGACGGCCCGGCCCCAGACTGCGTGGTCTGAACTGGAGCTTCGACGGGCACGTTATAAACGCCCGGAATGAAAGTCATATTCCGAACCCAACAGTGCGCTTCGTATCTCTCTTCCTCGGTACGCACGATCTCAATTACAGTCAAATGGTTTTTCTGCAGTAGAACAAGACGAAACGGTTAAGGAAATCTTCTACCCAAGAAACACGAAGGATGCAATGAGCGTCGGCTCCCCGCCGACGATCGGTGAGCAAACAGCGAAGGCACCAGAAGAGACAGCAGTGAATTACCAGAGCGAGGGCCGTGACGTTCCCCCCTCCCCAGCAATTGATCACCCGAACGTCCTCAAACTGCATCGCTTTCTCCAGAAGAGATTGGAGGAAAGAGTAACTAGCGTGGCAGTGTCCATTTGACCAATCCTCCCCAAGACCATCTTCTCCTTCGTCCACATAGGGAGGAAGCGGGGGAAAGGTCGTATGTGAGCGGAGAGCGGAGAGCGGAGAGCGGAGAGCAGAAACCGGAGAGCAGAGAATTGGAAATTTTAGGACTAGTTCAGGGTTTAGTGTCGCCTTAGAGTGCGCATTTTAAGCTCATATTTTGAAATATTTTTAAGAGATGTCACCCTAGGTTTAGGGTGTTGTGAACACATCCGCATAAAAAAAGATGTCACATGTGTAGACATACTCTCTTTCTAGTACAAAAATTAGGGCTGACGTCATCATGACCTCATGATTTAGAGGTTGTATACCATCCCCTTCATATCTAAACCCTTCCCAAACCTTTGAACCTGCTTGCACATTATCATCCACCAAAATCAACACAAAAAGTAACTTCCAATTATGCTTGAAACCTGACAACAAAATGCAATGGACATACCACATACTAAGCAATTAGCTAAGAAACTTGCGGATCCAGAACAATGAAGGCGCATGCTTTTCATCTTGTTCAATTGTGCCTCTCCATTAATCGATGATGAAACTTGTACATGATATTGGCCAACCGGCGCTAGCACAATAGGGACAAATCTGGTCTTTAATTACAAGCTACACCAAAGCTAGGACAAGCTAAATCTAGAAGAACCCCGGATACGGGTTAGCTCTGCGGATGGCGGCTCCCAGGTGTACTTGCAGATGTCGACAAGTCGAGAAAACGCAACGCCTGCCTCATAGTTCCAAATTGCAGTGAGGTCCTTGGAGTACACGATGTTCTCCCTCAGAATTCGAGAGTACTCCTCCACCTCAGCCTCAATCTCCAGAATGACTCCGATGAAACGCACGTCCCCAAAGAAGCTCTTCATCTCCACCTCCGTCTGCGGCCGCTCCATCCTGAAGTTCGAAAAAACTGAAAGAGAATCAAAGAGGGAGAAGAATGAGAGGAGGGGAGAGCAGAGAAAGGAGAGAGTATGAGAAGGGAGGGAGGAGAGATTGTGAGGAATGGGGAGGAGGGGCGCCCTTATAAAGGGCGCTCCTCTCACCCAGGGTTAGGTCAGAGAAGGGGGCGCCGCAAGGGGCGCCCCCCTCACCCAGGGTTAGGCCCATTGAAGAGGGCTCTCGGTGCCGAGAGCCCTATGGCCGCTAGGGGCGCCCGTGACCGAGAGCCCCTTCATAGGGGGTCTCGGTACCGAGGGCCCCTCCCGGCCATAGGGCTCTCGGCACCGAGAGCCCTATGGCCGGGAGGGACCCTCGGTACCGAGAGCCCCTTCATAGGGGCTCTTGGTATCGGGCGCCCCTAGCGGCCATAGGGCTCTCGGCACCGAGAGCCCTATGATCGCAGGGGGCCCTCGGTACCGAGAGCCCCCATGGTGATAGGGCTCTCGGTACCGAGAGTCCCCGCTAGGGACCCTCGGTACCGAGAGCCCCATCACCATGGGGGCTCTCGGTACCGAGAGCCCTTAGGGCGAGGCCGCCTTAGGGTGGCCACCGCCTTAGGGCGAGGCCGCCTTAGGGTGGCCACCGCCTTAGGGCGAGGCCGCCTTAGGGCGAGGCCGCCTTAGGGCGAGGCCGCCTTAAGGTGGCCACCGCCCCTAAGGAAGGCGGCGGCCTCTTCTCCTCCCTTGAGGGTTGGAAGGGTGGCGCCCTTCCAACCCTAGGTGGGGGCTCCCTTCCTTGTGATTGGGAAGGAGCGACCTTCCCAACCCTAAGGAGGGAGGGCTTCTCCCAGGGTTGGGAGGGAGCCGCCTCCCAGCCCTGGAAAGTGGAGGCGGCCGAGGGGGCTCGGTGGGGCCCATATAAGGGGTCCCACTCCCCCTCACAACTCACACTTCTCTCCTCACTTCTCTCTCTCACTCTCTCTTTCACTCTCTCTCTCACTCTCTCCTCTCCATTCGGACTCTTCTCTCCTCTCCCTCTCTTCTTCTCTCTTCTCCCTCAATCTTCTCTTCCTTCCTCCTCTCCTCTCCCTCCTTTTTCTCAAGATGGTTCGCAAGGTGGTGAAGGTGGCTTCCAAGGGGCAGTGCTCGAAGACTATTGGCAAGAAGAGGGGAAGGGGAGAATCCAGTTCTGGAGGATCTATGGTGGAGGTGCCGAAGGTGGAGGTTCCTAAGGTGGAGATGCCGAAGGTGGAGGTGCCGAAGGAGGAGGTGCCGAATGTGGAGGTGCCAAAGGTGGAGATGCCCAAGGTGGAGGTGCCGAAGGAGGAGGTGTCGGAGGAGGAGGGAAATTTTGATGGAGCGCAATGGGTGCCTTATGGTCGTAGGGGAGATACACTCATTCTCACCATCGTTGAATATGAAGGGGAGACTGTCCATATGCAGATGGATGATGCTGAAGACTATGATTCCGATTCTCATCTCCATTGGTTGGGCTTCGAAGATCAGGAGGCGGCACAGGCTTATAGGCGGAAGTTGGAGGAAGATGCAACGGATGTGGTGGAGATCATAGCCCCGGAAAACAAATCAGATGTAGTTGATGATGGTGTAGCGTAGACATTTGTAGGTGGTAGCCTAGAAATTGGCTAGGAATGTGTGCAAATTATTGAGGTACCGTGTTGTTTAGCGGAGTGGCGCCTCTTTGGCAGGTTCAACGCCCTTTTGTAGAGGTTTTTGAAAACCGTGTACCATTTTGTAAGTACTATAAATGCGAGTTATAACGACAACCTTAAAGTTGTTATGTCTTTAATCTTAAATTTTTTGATCATTTTAATCTTTAATTTATTGATTTTAATTTCCTTTTCTTTCCCTTTATTATGCTATTTGTTTAATGTTTTTACTTCTATTTTTTTATTCTTATTTATGCTTTGGTTCTGTAAATTAAACGGGTCCCGAGACCCGAGTCCCGAGACCCGAGTCCCAAGTCCCAAGTCCCAAGTCCCGAGTCCCGAGTCTTGAGTCCCGAGGCCCAACACCCGAGTCCCGAGACCCGAGTCCCCACTCCCGACTCTCGACTCCCGACTCCCGACTCCCCAGCCGCGAGCCCCGACTCTTGCCGCGACGCGGGACAAAGAGTCCGCCGCGAGCAGGGACAGGGAGTCCCGCCGCGACGCGGGACAAAGAGTCCCGCCGCGAGCAGGGACAGGGAGTCCCGCCGCGACGGGGGACAAGGAG